>PVKN010007254.1:8013-27089 GCA_004027915.1 Capromys pilorides
CATTTAAGCATATATACCACTCCTAAGAATGTCAACAAACATGTCATTGGCTGACCCAATATTTGCTATAGCTCTTTCTTTTGGACCTTATTCCTATTTTGGTTGATTTTATGAGTATATTTTAGATACATATAAAGATCACTTTTATCATGGGATAATAAATTTTGTACCTGTGCATAACACATCTTAATTCTTCTTTTTTCCCTTGACCTCCTCCCTTCAGTCCCTCTTCTACTCCTTATTAACAGACACTTTGTTTCCATTTTTTGCCACCTGTTCCCTTGTTTCCCTTCTTTCTTTTCCCCTCCCCACCTTTCCCTCTTCCTGAAGTGAAATGCACACATCTTAATTTATAAGCACCAAGCCTATCAAGATATTGAACATAAACACAACCCTGGGGAGCTTTCTCAAGTTCTTTCCCAGGCTCAGTCCTTGCCTCTACCTGCAACCTAGAAGCACTGACTGTTGAGTGTTTCCTTATTAGATTAGCATAGCTTGCTCTAGAACTTGGCATAAATAGAATCACGCATCTGTGTTCTTTTGTGTGAGTCTTCCATTATGCACAATTTTTGAGACTTATCCATGTTGCTACGTGTATGGCTGTTGTGGTCCTTTTTACTGCTGGCTAGTATTCTGGTGCGTACACCCACCACACTGTTTATGCATTCTTGTGTTAACGAACATTTGGGCTCCCCTCAGTTCAGGGTTCTGATAAATAAAGCTTCTATAGCCATTCTCAGACGAGTCATTCTTTGGCCATAATGTTGTTTTTGTTGGGTGAAGATCTCAGGAGTAGAATTGCTAGGTCATAGGGGAGGATTATGTTTAGTTTCATAAGAAACTGCCAGAGCATCGTCCAAAATCGCCGTACTATTTTATGCTCCCACCCAATGTGGTGCTTGCTTTCTCTTCCTCTCTCAGGACATCTGACCTTTACAGGTGGCTTCTCGAGTTTATTTACCCTTTGGATGGGAGCAAGCCTTCGTCTCCATCTCCTGCACCCTGAGTGTCAATGAAAACAGAGGTTGTCATCTCTACAACTGAGAAAATCCCTTTAGGATAAAAGTCAGATTCAGAAATGCAGCGTCCAGGATTCCCGTCTTATTTCCTTTTTGCATCTTGTTTGCTCTTGCTTGTTCGCAAGATGTTTAAACCGTTCAAACTAAGCAGCGATCCAGAACTGCCCTTTGTGTGAACAGGAGAGACACGCAGGAAGTTTGGTCCTTCTTGCCATCATCAGAAGTCTCCAGAATAAATTATTAAAAGTGTAAGTCAGATCACACCACATCTCTGAGTGAAGTCTTCTGGTGGTTTCTGCGACGCTTAGAACAGAACCTCAGCTTCCCACATTGGTCTTCTTGGATGGCCTGTGCCAGTCTCTGTGAGTTCATCCTCCATACACTACACTTTTGCCACATTGTCCTCCTTCCTGGTTCTAGAATGCTCCTGGCCTATGCCAGTATTTTCTCCAGTGGGTTGCCTTTCTCTCGTGTTTACCTTCCAGGAAGCCTTGTACTGACCTTGGATCTACAGGACTTCTCCCCAGTGATCATTAAACACTCTTCCTCCTAAGGGTCTGTGCTATTTTCTCATCAGTCCTCTGCCCCAAGACATGATGTCATGATTTGCCCATTTATTTGTTCATTGTCTATTTTGCCCTCTGAGAATGTGAATGGCTAAGAGCAGAGACTGTGTCTCTGTCACTTCCTTGTGGTTTTTCCAGTGCCTAAGACTGTACTTGTAACTGTACTTGCACGTGTAGAAGGCATTCAGTGAACATACTGAAGAAGTCAGTGAATGAATGATCAGCCAAATACATCCTGCAGGGGCCAATTTTGCATATTTTATATACCATTAAATATAACCAGGGCTGAATACATGAATATTAATTTTTATTATAAAAATAGACTACTTTTTATTTCTCATTTAAATTATGTTATATCAATTCCTTAAAAAATTACATATATATATATATATATATATGATCAATCAATTGGGAAACATTAAAAGTATCTGTTACATAAAAGGTGCTGGTTTTCCACGGGCTAAGAAGCACTGCACTATGTCTGTACAAGTTAATGAATCCACTTACTCCAAGGAACACGGTTGTAGTTACAAATGTTCCACTGGACAGCCTACCCGCAGGCATTCTAAATTTATCATATTTGAAGCAAAAATGCCTCTCCCCAAGGCTTGGTTCCTGAGTATTACATCCATGTTAATCACCACCACCATCACCGCCATTTAATGAGTCACTACATACTGTCATTCTGCTTCTGTAATGTCACTTGCAATTGTCTGTGTCTTTTGGTCCCCACCACCATTCTTTGTTTCAGTGCTGACCATTTTACCTTTAGAACTTTGCGACATTCTCCTGTTGAGTCTTCACACTCCTACAGAGGGAATGAAATGTATGGTGAGCAGCCAATGAAAAAAAATATGCACTTACATTAAAAGACACATTGCTGTTAGGCCCTCTCTGAAATACTCCTACTTATTTTGCACACACATCCCATGTCCCTGACACTTTCTGAAACAGTTCTGAGATCCTCTTTCATGAGTGTCTTTTTGTAGCTGCCTCAGGTTCCTAAATTGATTCAAAACATGTACAGCAATTCCGTCAAATGAAAACATCATGCACTCTCATCCATGATATTCACCTGACCTGGCACCAAAGAGCTTCTGACTTTTCTCCAAAATCAAAAGGACCATGCAGGATAAACATCAACTCAGGACTGCAAGGCAAGCGCAAGGGCACAAGCACAGACCCTCCCCTGAGAGGCACTTGCAGAGCCGCCTGAGGAGTGGCGGGGACGCTGGGGTGAATGTGTGCAAAGTGGAGGAGCAAACGCAATGTGCCCCAAACTGAATAAATTTTTCATTTGGAACATTTATCGTATGTTTTCATCACTGCTTGCATATCATACCTTTTAGATACTATAAATATTGTTCATATGGCAAGTATCAACTAACAGAGGCTGCTGTGAGTAGCACGGTGACATCTTTCTTCACACTGCATATATGTGTGTGTGTATTGGAATTATTTTATTTTATTTTATTTTATTTTATTTTATTTTATTTTGATACAAGGTCTTGTTACACAGCTCGGACTCATAATGATCCCCTGTCTCAACCTCTCCAGCACTGGGATTACAGGCATGCACCACCTCGCCTGGTTTTGGGGCCAGCATGGCATGTAGTACTGGGGACTGAACTCAGATCCTTGGACCACTGAGCTCTCTCCCCAGCCCCACATTGATCTTTCTCAGTTTCACTCTGACCAGAGCTCTGGTCCCATTTGTCCACCCACCCCTGCCACATGGCTATACCGCCCCCTAGGACCAGCACTACTAGCCTCCCCCTCTCCCCACCTCAGCCCCAGGCCTGAATTCAGGCTCCTCCAGCTGAACAGGTGAAGTCCAAGGTTTCCACAGTGCACTCTGCAGGCCTGTGGGCACTGACATCTCACTTCCTCGCACTTAACTTCCCACTCTGTTGAAATCGCTGCTCATCTTTTCAGTCACTGAGTCCACTGTGGAGCTTTCCTTAGCCCATCTGATAATCTGAGTCTGCTCTTCTCCCACACGTCCCGTCTTTGCAGCCTCTGTGCTCCATCAGGAGTCCTCTAATGATCCCCATCTGGAGCCACATGAGAGATGTGCAACCAACACTCTTTGATCTTACACTTGCGCAGCAATTCTTCTCAGAAGCAACATTTCCAATCTCTGTTTTTGAGTTTGAATTGCTACGTCCCCATAAGATCTTCCCATGATGCTTTAGGCCATACCTTGCGAGTCTCATTCACTAGAATTTAATTAAAGCATGCTTAATTGATTTGCTGCCTATCTGCCAAAGAAAGAGCAACCTGAGTTAAAATATATACATACAAAAAGCAACCCGTGGTGATGCATAACTCACGATCTTACAAGACAGTGATGGCATTACAGAGCTTTAGAGCTTGAGGAGATTTTTGAATATTAATCCAGTGCAGAATTTTATAGAAGAGGAAGCTGAGTGAAGGAGACACTGTGATGTAGGTTGTAATAGAACTGGACTAGAATTCAAATTTCCTAGCAGGAATACTACATTATACACACATGTGCACACATACATGCATCCACATGTCCACAAAGACAGAGGAAGTAAGACGCATTAAATGCATGAAGCAATGTTTATCCACTAAATGAAACCCTACCTAGAAAAACAGGCAATAATAGTAAAGTAGCTAAGGCCAGTGTCCATCCCCAAATAAGTCATTTAGGGGCATCATGCCTCAATTTCCTCACTTATAAAATAAGAAGAGTATGATGCTTTGCGGTGTGTCCTGAGAAGTATAAATGATGTATGTTAAACACCCTATGAGCTAGGGATGCTTTTGTTTGCAATAGCATAAAACCCAATAGTAGGGTCTTAAGCAAATAATATTTTTCTCACACTCACAGTGTCCAAGTAGGTGGCTGCTGGGCTGTGTCACTGAAAGTTTCTTTCTGCTATACTTGCAGCCTGGGAGTGGGCAAATAATTTCTGAAGCTCCAGATATCCTGTCTACACTCAAGACAAGAACAAGGACAGAGGAGAGGGAACGCCTGCCGGCACATCTTTCTCTCCGTCTGAAGACAGCAAGTTCATCTGGAAGCATCCCAGTGGAATTCTGCTCTCGTACCATGGGCCCCAGCTACTCCATCACCACCTCTGGGTGCGTGACACAAGATGTTTGGCATTCAGATCTTTGTAGAGAAGATGGCAAGAGAAAAGAACTGGAGAATAACGGCTTAGTAACCAGTGAGGAAAGCTTGCCACAGGAATCCACCACATGAGAAGAGACTTTCACAAAGGAGAACTTTGGGAATTTTAAGTAAGTCTTTGGAGTTTGCTATGAATCTAGCTGGTTGTCTTAATCTTTCTGCCCTCTGACAGTGAACTTCTCCTTCCAAAGTGTTAGCATGAAGGAGTCAGCTGGCTTGGCTCACACTTTATGGCTCTGTCTCATTGCTTACTTTGTCACATCATATAGATTCCCATACACTGCTCTGAGATTATGCGGATTTAGTGTCTTGAGTCATGAGCTCTACAATTTCCCATTAGCCTTTAAGGTAAAGATCCAGTATTAGACTGGCCCTTTATATCAATGGTCAACATCTCAGATCTGAAGGTAAAGGAAGTTGAATGAAGCCCTCAAACACATTCAAGACTGTGAAATAATGAAAATGGAAATGAAAACATGAAGATTCACTGTGCTCTTTATCACCCTTAAGAGCTTAAAGAAAAAGACTGACTATTCCCAGAGTCAAAAATAATTCAAGATTTAATTGGCAAAGTTATTTTAAGGTTCTTTTTCTTTTCTTTTTTTTTTTCCTGCCTTGGTAAAGCTATGAATTATGTTGCAAGCTCTGAGACTCTTGAAATAGTAGTTACTAAGACAACATATTAAATGAAGAATTAATTGGATTTTTAAAATTTCTCCTGGATGCATGTACAAATACATTGGCCTTGTGCTGAGACACCAACTCCTCCTAACAGCAGCTAGTCTAGCCTTTATTTTTGCATTGCAGAACTTATATCAGTATATGCTTGCAATACATAATGAATGCACTCATGGTGAGGAGTTGGTACGTGTCCATATTACATTTTTAATTCTTTTTCCTTCCCTTTCTCCTCTCTCCCCTCCAAAAGCCTGAGTTGCCTTTTGATTCTGACGATTAACATTTTCTCACTCCCTCACAGAAGTAGGAGCCTTTAAATATCACTAACTTCCTAAGAGAAGCGAGTAATTGCGCATGCAGATGATGGAGCCTTATTACATCCTTGTTAGTAAGTACTCAGGTGAGCGTCCACTAAATTTTCACCAATACATTTATCCCTTGGTATCATCGAGGGATGGGTTCCAACCCCATCCTCATACCAAAATCCCCAGATGCTCACATCCTTCAAATAAAATGACATGGTGGTTTCATATAACCTACCCACATCCTCCCATGGACCTTAAATCATCTCTATAGTACTCCTGACAATACAATGTAAATGCAATATAAACAGCTGCTGTAATGTATCATTTAGGACATTATAAAGTGGGAAAAAAGCCTGGATGTGTTTAATGTCAACACTTTTTTTCAAATATCTTCATCCTCGGCTAATTGAATTCTTGGGTGCAGAGCCCACAGATTCAGGAGGAAAGAGGACTATGGCTACTTTTTTCTAAAAGTTGACACCAGAGTCTCCATGATGATTTGCCGCTGATGCCTTTTTTGCGTGCAATCCTTAATTCTTCAAGAAACATGTGAGGTGGTACTAGGTGGTAAATTATGCATATGTAAGCACTCCCAGGAGCCACAGCTGATGTGAACTAAGTCCCCAAGTAGAAGGTGCTTCTCTTTATGAACATGTAAACCTCCTTGTAGACCTAGAAGGTTAGGGGCAGAAAGCACCATAAAAAACAAGCTTAATCTACTTGAAGCTACTCCTAAGGAATCTAAGCACAGTAATTAATTCACACCTCCAAGACAGTGCACAGATGAAATTAAGTCCCAGGTCCCCACTGGGTGGACATTTCTGCATACCCTTAAGTGGAAACAATCAAACAGCAGCCTCTGCCCACTCATTCTATCACCCTGTTGGGTATGGGATCCTGTTGCTAGGTGCTAGGAGTACAAGAAAGACTGAAATAGATCTCACCCTGAACTACGGAGCTTGGGATCTCAGGAATCTACAAGAAAGGTAGAAACTAATTTAGGGAAATATTGTCTCAGCCCATATAGGACAGAGAAAGGAAGGGAGTGACTGAAGCAAAATGAAATGGGCTGGGCATACAGCTCAGAGTAGAGCATGAACTTAGCATGCACAGAGCCTTGGGTTCAATCCTCTGCACCAGAAAATGATTCATAAATTCAACAGAGTCTGTGCTCTTGAGTCTTCGCTGAGCAATCATTCTCAAATAGTGAGGCAACAGCTTTGTGCCCAGCAAACTAGGAAAACAAATCTTGGCTCATTTACCTCTGCATCCCAGTTCCTTTACCTATAAATGAGGATGACAGTAATGCCTGCACCACAGAATTATGACAATGTAGTAACACAAAAGCTCAGATCTGTGCATTTCAGGAGAAAGAGCAAAAATTTGCAAGGTGGCCTTCAGAAGATTCCAATTTTCCACTTCTGGTTTTTTAGCTCCATTTCTGCCCTGAAGCACTCTGTTCTTCAAGGCTGGAGGAAATTTTCTTCCACACCCTTTGCTCTGATACCTCTTGGGTGTGGTGGCTCCCAGGCTGACTGCAGTGCAAAAGTCTTAAAGATCACAAGTGAAGTGTGGGCTGCAAGGGATTCCACTGACTCATGTGGGTCAGTGGGTGTGAGGCGAAGGGGAAGCTACAGCTGCTGCTTTTGCAGGTTCTTCCACCTCCAGGACAGTGACTGGAGAACCTTTGGCCTCAGGGCTCAGTGCTCCCACTCCTGTGTCTCACTCTGCCAAGTGGATGCCAGCAAACGCTTTAGCTCAGCTTAGGAAAGTGCTATGCCCTTCCCTGTGGGCAACTGCGAGCGCCATCGTTCATTGTGTTGTATTGTATTGCGTTGTATTGTATTGTATTGTATTGTATTGTATGGTATTGTATTGTATCGCATCACATCGCATCGCATCGCATCGCATCGCATCGCATCGCATCGCATTGCATTGCATTATATTGGATTTTGAACCCAGGCCCTTCATACTGAGCTACATCTCCTGCCCTTACTATTTTAGACACAAGGTTTTCCTATGTCTCCTAGTTTTCCAGGCTGAACTCTGACTTTTGATGTCTTGCCTCAGCCCCTCAGAATTCTGGGGATACAGTTACTATGCCTGGCTCCTATTTCATTTTTATTATCATAAATGATGATTGTTTTCCTCATCAAAAAGAATGTTTTATGTTTTAAATCAAAAGAGGAAAAATGTTGAAATAAAAAAGTTTTGAAACTTCACCAGCCTTTAGATGCAAGCATGCTTGTGAATTGTTGAAAAGTTTTAAGTTCAGTGGTTTATAAAAATGAGATAAATGAGACCAGGTGTAGTGTCACACATTTTTAATCCCAACATTCAGGAAGCTGAGGCAGGAGGATCACTGTGAATTCAAGGCCAGCCTAAACTGCATAGGGAAACACTGTGGGGGAAAAAGAAGACAAATGAATGTTGATTAACCATTGTTTCAAATATCTTAATGGAACATGTTATTTATTTATATTTGATATATGCATTTCATACCCGTTAAATGGGAAACATAAGTGAATATGTATTCTATTAAGGACATCTTTGACCTTTCATCGTAATAAAATAATACCTAGCACTGTATGCTTTCTGGGAACCGCAGAAGCAAAAACAAATGCCCTTAAGGGGTTCAGGGCTTAGTCAGGGAAGCATGTGTCTCACTGCTAGATTCCAGCAGTGGATTCCATTGTCCTACTGCCCACAGTTATTTGTGATCCAAGATTCTAAAGTCTTTTTTAGGAATTTTTTTTTTTTTTTTTTTTTTTTTTTTTTGCTGGACCAGGATTCAAACTCACAACCTTGCACTTGCCAGCAGGCAGTTGTGCCATGGAGCTATCTCCTGAGCCCCTCTAAAATCTTTTTAAAAAACCAACACAGGAATGAATTCCACCTAGAGGTGATAAAATCATAGTGAAAATATTGTTGTGTACACACCACCAATTTTATTGTCACCTTCGTCTAGCTCAGGCACCACCCTGCACACAGAATGTGGTTGGAGCTTTGTCCTACTTATACACTAAGATGAGGAAGGTTGGAGAAATTACACACATTGGCCAAGCCATCTAAGCTTGAAAAAGGTCAGATTATTTATCCACAGAAAATTTTGTCCTAATTTACCTAAATTTTTACCTTGAGTTTTCATTCATTTTCACAGGTGAACTGACAGGGAAAGATTAAGCCAGAGTTGAAAGAACGTTGTTTATCTACTTATGTGGTACCCAAGAAAAGGAAGGTGTAGTTATTTGAATCTGTGTTGCTTAGCAACTGCATCAGCTCTCCACTTTTGTTAACAGTTGTGGATGGAGCCTGGTCAGAGTCAAAGAATAGTGCTAGCACTCACAAACTTATGGGAGGCCCAGAACCAAGGTCGGTGGCTGAGCTAGGATCACAATACAAGCGATGTTTTTCGTGCATATAAAGTAATAGGCTCTCAGATTTGAAAGGGGCCTGAAACATTATTTAATCTAAAAGTCATCCTGTCTGTAACTTCAAAGTGGAGCTACATTCAACCTCTTCAAGCATATCTGCCAAGTTAAGTAAACTATTAACTCAGAAGTATTTTTCCACAGTGCACTAGCATGCTTGAATTTTAACAGATGGTGAGTTTTCAAAATATGAACAATGTTTACATCTCACAATTTTTGTATTGTGATTTTTAAAAAGGTGTCCCTTGTTTCTCCAATAAAGAAAACCACTGTATTTCATCCCCACTTTTTACTCACATGTAATCTGTCTCTTTGTTAATTCTCTTCATCGATCATAGTTGTTCTGTTGGTACCTTCAGACAAAATCTAATTTCTTTGCCACACAACAACCAAGCAACATCTCATCCACAAATCTCTCCTCCCAGCTAAATGTTCCCAATCATAGTTCACACAGAGTGTCAAGTTCCTTCACGATCCTAACTGGTCAGTCGTCTCTAAACTTCAATTAATTTTTGATGTTATTTTGAACCAGGACTTTGAGAATAGAGTATCACCTTTTAGAAATGAAGAGTGAAGACCCTAACTTGAGTTACCAAGCTTCAGTTAATGACATTCAATGTTACAAGGCCTGCTTGATACAAACTACCTTTGAAATTGGTATATATTAAATAATTGAGAGTGTCTCCTCCAGCATGATTACATGCTTGAAGACATTTTAGACACAACTGCTAGGCTTTAAGTTTTTCTTGTTAAATTTCTTCCTATTTTGTCCTGTCCTTCAGGTAGGTCAATCACATTCTCCTAATTGTTGCATTATACCCTTCCTTTTAGCTGGGTGTTATGCAAATACCTGATGAACCACGCTGTTTATACTTTTGCACAAGTTAATGACAAAAATATGTAGCAGATAAAAAGGAAAAGAGTTCTGTGATAAGTCTCAAAATCCACTGCCAAACCGACACTGATCCATTAATCCATCCTTTAATTACAATCACTGAAGCAGCTGCTAACCTTTGCCATCACATAATCCTCTATCTTCATGAAGAATACCCAATAAAGAAACTTAGCAAAGGCCTTGCAGAAATCAAGGAAGAGGCTTCCTCCTTCGTGTGAGTTAGATCTAAAATGTCCTTCCAGTATCTCACGTGTTTGGAAGGTGACTGGGCCACGAGGGTGCTACAGCAGACTTGCTACCAGGAGGTGGGTTGTTAGGTGTATGGCTGCCAGGGCTGTGTCCTTGTCCGCAGCTCCTCCCTTCTTTCTCTGCTTCCTGGCTGCCTCGGGTGAGCACTTCTTCCACCACTGTGCTCCTCTGCCACCCGGGTTCTGCCATGGAGTCAGCTGGCCATAGGCTGGTACTGTGAGTCAAAATAAGGCTTTTGTCCTTTAAATTGTGGGTGTTGGGCTTTGCCACCCAGTGTTAGGAAAGCATAGCTTTATATTGCTAAATGTTCATTTAATTCATTTTTATCAAAAAATGTATTAATAACCTACTATATCCCCGGTGCTGTGCTAGGTTCTGAATACATATACAGTACATGAAAGAAAACAAGTTGTTTACAGATTGTCACACATGAAACCACCACCATCTTCACGTTGGAGAGTAGGAAGGTAAGGTGCAGAGATGAGAACTAACTCCTCAGGTGCACAAACTGTGGATGACAAGGCCAGGGTATGATCCTCATTCAGCCAGGCGAATGTATTTTTCAGTGTTGGTTGCCAACTCTGAGTCCACTGCTATAGCTACCTAATCCTCAACCGCCAATGCACAGTGGCTCCTACTTATTCTAATCCCTGTCCATAGGTCTACATTTTAGTTCTAGGCAGTAAATAATAGCTGAAATTAGGTATGATATAGTAAACTTACAGGAAAAACATTTAAGGCAACTTGTCTATGTTTCTAAAGCATGTTCTGTGTTTCCCTGATACAACTCCTCCAGTTCTATTGCTCTATTTCTTCTTATTTGTGGACCTGGTCTCTCAAAAATGAAGACTGCTTCACCATGGGCAGGTAGGAAAAAGCATATTCAATTTCATACCTGTAAGTAATGAAGTGTTACGGGTTATCCCCTAGCCCTAGATCTTGCCATGAGGGTTTAAGATTTCCAGTGCTGGCTTTAAGTTCTAAAGAGTACACTAGCATTGTTTTTAATGCAAGAAGACAACAACATAGCACTTCAAGAATCTTTTACATCTATTTTTTTTTTTTTTTTTTTTTTTTTTTTTTTTTTTTTTTTTTTTGTAGCGGGGATTGAACTCAGAACTGCACTTGCCAGGAAGGCACTTAAGCCGCTGAGCTATCTCCCCCCCCATATTTTTATTTTTTAATTCAGAGAAGTACACATACTTCCCCTTTTCAGTTATCTTTTTTCTCCTATTAGAATCATAATTAACTGGATTTTATTGAAAAGATAAACAGAAATTATCCCATGCATATTATCTGACCACAGTGCAATGAAACTGGAAATGAAATAAATGACAAAAGAAACCACAAAAACCCCAGAAATACATGGAAATTAAGCAACACCCTTCTCAGTAACCAATGGTTTACAGATGAAGTTAAACAAGAAATTAAACAATATATGCAATCTATTGAAAAGGTAATAACAACTGAAATGTGGTGATATTTTTTAGAAGAGTGGATGACACAAAGGATGCTTCTCTAATTGTCATCTCTCATTGTGCCTCTCAGAAACATGTAGATAATACTTACCTGAGAGATTTTTCCCAGGCTTTATTTTTTATGCACACATGTCTATTTATGTGTGTTCTTTTTCTTTTGTATTAGCCAGAGAACATATTCCACTCCTATGAATATTTGCATTATGTTTTCCTGTGTAAATATACTATACTTGATTGAACTGGCCTTCTACTAATGGACGTTTAGCTCTTTTCTTCTAATCTTTATAGTGAAAAGAAATCATTTTAATGACTTAATTCAAACTAGATGACCCAAGTTGTATTCTAAGCACTTTATAAAGTGAACTCATTTAATTTCTATAGTAGTGGAGTGATATTATCATCTCTGATTTCCAGTGAAGAAAACTGAGAATAGGGACATGAAGTTACTTGCCCTGGATCATGTGACTAGTAAAAAAATGGAGCTAGAATTCAGTCCCAACCTGTCTAGGTCCGTGACTCCTCGCGGACCTTTGGTGGGGTTTAATTTCTTAGTATTGCTGCAGAGCAACTGTCTATTCCTGAAGTAGATCAGCTGCTAGGCATAAGAAATGAAAAATGCTTTTAATAACCATCATTAGCATATGAAAAAACTGGGAAAGTCTCGATTAAAAATAGATGGCAAAAGGCATCTGGAGAGCTACTTCATATCATGCTGCCATGTCCACTCCAATCACTTCCTCCAACATTATCCAAAAGGCATACAGAGTAAATTCTCCAGAAAATGCGATCAATTTCCCTGACATATGAAATCAGACAGATTGAAGGAGCGAAGGTGACAGCTAATGGGTTTGGCTTTTAAATCCTGCAGAAAAACAGGACAGCCAGACAGTAACGCAATTTTGAACACCGCTTCACTGGGCCTCCTGGTTTTTAAGTTAAAGGTAAACACAATCTAATCAAGGCACTTTAAAAGAAAAATTTGCTTCAAGGAATCTTTTTATCAGAGTTACAATTATAGCTGCTCAGTCAGAAGGGAAGCAGTTTTCATGGCTCTGAGAAGCTCAAATGCCAAAATGCATTCGATTATTTTTCCCAGATGCAGAATGATTGGTTCCCTGGTGCCAGTTTTCATATTTCTTAAAGACGATGTTGCAGGCTGCTGTTGATAATACTGTTTGAATCTCTCAAGACCTGAGAAGAGCCCGGCCAATGATTTGGGTTTTAAAGTTGACCTCACCCTCCCATTCCCAAGTGGTGAACCTGAAACATAACAACCAGTTCGCTTTAGCACATTCAATGCTAATTAGTTCACTGCTCTAATTTTATTCCTGACCTTTGCTACAGCCAAAGCTTCGCTGGCATATTACTGATGGCACAAATGTTTGCACATTTCTGAAAGTCTGAGGATATGAATCACCTTGAGGGAAACAGCTTTAATACATGCACCAGAGCTACATTTAAATGATTTCTCTTCTGTTGTTAGCAGTGGTAGGAAAGCAATTTGAACTATAGGATGAAAAACAGCAGAGATCAAATAAATGAGGAGAGAATGTTCAGTGGTGAGTGTGTGCAGCTCTGGAATCAGGCAGTCTAAAGAGAAAAACTCCTGAGAAAATTGATGGCTCCTCTGGAAAGACAAATTAATTTGATGATCTGATAAAAGAAAAAATCATTCTCCTACACATTCCATTTGAAGGAACTTACAAATGAATTTCCAGAAATGAAAATCTTTGAAATGTTCTTGAAATGTTATTTGACAATTCCTAGGCCAAGCCCCCCGAGAGTGGAGAGAAAGCCTGCCTTCGAAGCCCCTTCCTGCTGACACTGCCTCTTGTCTATTCCCCTTCCCATGCAATCTCACCCTACCACACATGATACCTGCGAGGAGAGGGGATCTGAATGCTCATACCCACTGTATTCTTGTGCTCCTGCAAATAAAAGCGATCCTTTTTCATCGTCAATAAACATGTGCTGTTTGGGGTGCAATTTAATCAGATAAAGTTGCATGTACATCAGAGACACAAACCGAGAACTTCAGACAACCATACAAACAATTCAGGAAAGTGCTTTGGTTTTGTCTTGATTTTCTATCATCTACATAAGGGAAAAAAACTTGATAATAGACCAAAATGTACCGAAAGACCATAGGACATCTTAAATAAGACACAGTGTTCTGATTGGCATATATCCCTCTTGGTTATCTGAGCCTAACAGGTCTGCATCTTTCAATGTTTTTGCTATATTTTACAATTCTAGGCATGGTAGATAATAGGTACAAGGCAAAACAACTTTCTATTAACAGCCCTGCAAATAAATTCTGTATGGTGAAGAGACAACTGATTTCTCTCCCTTGTTCTGCAGGAACATCCAGGGGTGTGTGTGTGTGTGTGTGTGTATGTGTGTGTGTGTGTGTGTTGTGTTTATTTCATAGCCTCCTTGTTCAAAATTTTCCTTGGAATTGGTTATAAAAATCTTGTTGTTTCTCTTATTAACTAATAACTTAAAGTCCTTAGCACTCATTTTAGATTCGTATAAAATTCCTTATTTTGACTCTATAAAATTCTCTTTAACAATTTAACTATTTACAATATATTCCAGTGTAAAGATTTTTGAAATTACTCAGGCCATTAGTCACTTGGCATTTGCAGCAATCCTCTAGGATCTCTTTCCCAAGAACAGATGACAAGAATATGGTTCTTTTCCCCAGTCTCCCTATCTCACAACTGGCAATTAAATTTTTTCATAATTTCATCAGATCTGGAGAGTTATGTCAGAAAAATTATCAAACAGGTGCCAGTACTGCAATAAAACAATTTTATGTTTTTAGGGAGCAAGGCACATGATTACTGTATACTTGCTTTACTGCATTATTGGCCTTTTTTTTCTTTTTTTATTTCATAACATGTAAGCAAATTGAGCCAGTAGAATGTAGCTCTCATGAGTATTTACAAAGAAACTGTGGTTGTGGTTATAAAAAAAATAAGAAATTGTGGTTGTAATGGGGCCAAATTCACGATGCACCCCTAAGATGGCCTTTTAAGGAACAAAGCCTTTCACAATAGGTTGCAATGGTTCAGAAACAATTAATGTTAACCCTAATTCCATGGATATTTAAAAATTAAACTCTTTGACTTCTAGAAATCTTTGTGCAAACGAGTCTGACAGTTCTCCTACCAGTGGTTACTAAGGTCTTGTACACGATATTATGCCAGTCACCCCCAAAATGTCCAACAAGAAAATATGCATTCTTCACTGAAGTTGACTTCCTTCTGCAACTTCTTTTAAAACTGTAGTCAGGTCACGGCTCAATCCCCTCATGTTGTGCTGGTCCCACCACTGGGGCAACGCTGAGATGGTGACTGAGACTGGGCGTGGTGGCACGAGTCTGTAATCCCAGCACATGGGAGGCTGAAAACAAGAGGATCACTATGAGTCTGATCTACATAGTGAGCCTGTAGACTCAGTACTAAATATATAAAAATAAAATAAAACTTCAGTCAGTACGCCCTCCAGACAAGGGGAAACATTTGTGTCATTTTTGTAAGATTTGAGTATCAGAAGCAGAAGCAAAGTGAGAGAGTTCTGTAAACAACTTTGTCTTTACAGAACTTACCGCCAAAGGCCACAGAAGAGAGAGGCTGAAAAGGGCCATGAGACTTTTTTTTTTTTTTTTTTTTTTTTTTTTTTTGGTGGTGGTGGTACCAGGGATTGAACTCAGGACCCTGCACTTGCCAGGCAAGTGCTTATTGTACTGAGCTATCTCCCCAGCCTGGACCATGAGATTCTGTTGTGAGACTTCATGGTGCACCACAGCGCCCCTTGCATCTACAGCACAGGAGTGGAGAATTGTGGCTTTTTTTGTCTTTGTTTTACACTGTCAGAAAATTGAGGAATAGGAATTAGGGTCCACTCTGATCTTTAGGCACCCCAGGAAACACAACAGCCTTATAAACAACAGACCAAAGAATTCCATTAACATTTAACAATAAAGCAATTTTGTCTTAGCTGTATATTTAATAACCGTAAGTGGGAACGCTTTTTGCAGTACTCTTTACTTAATAGCAAGGAGATGCTTTGCAGGAGAATTCCTCAGTCCTCCTGAGATCTTCCTGAAGTCTTGACTGTTCTCTTTGTCACCTGTGAGGGTGTAAGTCAACATTTAGGAGCTACGTCAGCTATCATCACTTACTGTTAGTTATTCACTTCTCGGATTCCACTTCTGGAAGACAACGGGTGATGATTTCTGTTTCAGAGGGATGCTTTAAAGACAGTATCTGGTATGCTGCAGGCCCTCAATAAACATTTGTTAGCAGTACAAAGGTCAAAGGTCACCTGGAAAGTTGAAACACATAGTCATATTCAGCAATAATCCAGGAAACCTGTACTCCACTTATGACTCTGTGTCATATGACTCTGCCTGCCGCTTCTGACACAGGAATGAAAGAGATCACTTTTCTTGGAGACATAGTGCAAGGTAGAAGACAGAGAAACCAAGTACAACTAAAGAGCCAACCAACAGATCAAAGCAGACCTTCCATGACTGCTTGCTAGAGGCACTCCTGAAGCAGCATTTCTCACTGATGACACGTAATTCTAGTGGTTCTACCGTGTTCTCCAGATGGTCTCTGGAATACCTATGTCTATCCTATAGAGGTTAGCTCTCTCAACCCAGATAAACTATGTCCCAGAAAGCAGAAGGAACCAGCAGATGGATCTGTCAGATATGATTGTCAGTTAACTTAAAGGAGTCTGGGAGAATGGAAGACATACTAGAAGATTAGAGAAGGGAAAATAGCATTTTCATATTCATAAAGGGTAGATCCTGTAAATTACCAATCCATGCATTTAAAGAGATTCCAGAAAAAATCTAAAAAATACTATTAAATTAATTGTTTTTAAGTAGTTAGAAAATAAGGGGAAATGGATAAAAATTTGAAGGATTCATAATATCTTGCTTGGATGAAACAAGAACATATGAAAAGAATGTTTATCAAAAGCTGATGAGCATAAGAATCATTGGGGAATCTAGTTAAAGGGCAAAATTTCATGCAGTGGATCTGGATGGAGCCTGAGATGCCACATTTTGCTTAAGTTCTGGGTGATGGTCTGTGTGAAAGGATCATCCCTTACATAACTAGGCTGTAGACTGTTACCACACACTCTTGAAATATAAATTGAAAAAAATTAGAATTTAGAAATGTGCATGCCTTTTAATGTACCAGTTCTATTTTTAGCTGTACTACATGAATTATTTTTCATTTGCTTGAAATCACATGCAAAAGGATGCTGCTAGCAGTACTGCTCAGAACAGTAAAAATTTGAGAATAACCTACATGTCCATAAATACAGGAATAATATGGTAAATCGAGGATTATTGTGACATCATTAAAGACAACAAGTGTGATCATTAAAGAACCTTCAATATTTTATTCAATGAAGCAATTTAGAACAATGTCTAAAATACATTTGTTTGTGGCCTGAAGGAATGCCCACATCATGTGTTTTTATTTTTTATTATATTTGTTTTTCACATCGTTTTTTATTTCAAAGAGAATTTTTAAAAAGTAGAAAGATATAGAATTTCCAAACAAAATGATAGGAAATTAACAGTATACATTTTGTAGAAGGAGTATGTGTGTTATTAAGATACATGTTGATTACAAGGAAGCATCTAGAAGGAAACACATTCATTTCATAGCTGTTTCCTCTAGGCAAGAGCATAAGATTAGGCAAAGGAAGTGAAGAGGGAACATTCAGTCTTTTTACTTCTGTATTTCATGTACTTTTACAATGAGAATACATTTGCTATTTGTGTAATTGCTTTAAAAAGAAAAAGCAAAATGTAACCATAGAAGCCAAGAAGTTGACATGGGTTTGTTAGGCACATGTTTATGCACGATGCTTGTATAGGTGGGTTGGATGCAAGGGCAATGGAGGGATTTGTAATTGTTAGAAATAACCAGAGCAGGCCTCTTTCATGGAGAGGCTAAGGCTCTTCCCTTTGGTCATATTTTTAAAACATTTATCTATGACTTACATAAGCAAAGAAGCATTTTACCAAATTTTTAAATGTTATAAAGCTAGAAAAACAGCTAATTATTTAGATAATAAAACTATTCATTCCAAATTTTCTGTCTGAATCACTGAATCAAATCTAAGGGAATGAAAATCATTTGGGATAATTATAAAGTCCTCCTGTTGAGTTTCATAATCCGACAACACAAGTGAAACATTAGGGGAACATGGTTTAATAAAAATCTCATTTGATGAGACAGGAATGTTAGCTAATAGAGCTAAGAATATAACTTGGCTGCCACCGACACTGGATGATAGACTCCATACCACGTACAGGGTTAGTTCCTGGTCACATCACAGCTCCTGTTCTGTTGCATTCCATCCTGAATAAGAACATATTGACAAACACAGAACATGCAAACAGGGGCAACCAGAATACGTCAAGGATGTTTCCCAATGCTGAGAATGTAGCTCAGTGGCTGACTGCCTGCCTGGCATGCACAAAGCTAAGGGTTCAATAGCCGGCACTGAAGAGAAGAAAACTGAGCATTTAAAAAATATGCAAGTTACTGTGGAAGAGCATTTGATTACTACAAGAGAAGATCTGGGGGCAGGAAGTACGACATCATTCGATTCCTAGAACCAAAGTGATAAAACACATAGAGACAAATTAACTCACTACAAGGAAGGACTTAATCCTGCATAGCAAGAAAACTGCTATTTACTTACTTACTTACTTACTTACTTACTTACTTATTTGGTGCAGGGTCTTGCTATGTTGCTCGGACTCATAGTGAGGTATGTGGTACCGGGGATCAAGCCTGGGTCCTTATGCTTGTTGGGCAGGCACTTAGACTGCCAAGCTATCTCCTCAGCCCAAAACTGATACTTGTGTGAGGTCTTAAATTCCCAAACTGAAAATGTTCAAGCAGGACCCAATGAAAGATTTATAAAGATACTCATTTTCATAGACTGAATTAGTAATTTCTCTGTGATTTTTAGTGTTTAAAAATTAGATATGTTTAAAAATTAGATATGTTTAAGAAAATAGTTTCTTAAACAAATAATATCATTTCTATGATTGATTCTACCCAGAAAAATAAAATCTTGTCATAGGTATAGAAGATATGATGGGTGGAACCAGGACATTGTGGCTCATGGATTATTTTTATTAAAGATACTTCCTTAAATGTCACATTTGGAAAAGACAGTGAACCTTAGTTTGGACCAATTTGATGGAAGTTGAAACTGAGTCACATGCCTGCAGGAGACTGAATCCT
>PVKN010007255.1:0-26986 GCA_004027915.1 Capromys pilorides
ACAAGACTAAAGTCCGACATAAGCAATTCCAGTTTGACATCAATTAGTGAGCAGCTTTTACTCTTATAGACATATTTATAATGGAAAGGAGTGCATTTAGACTTTAAGGTCCTGCCAACTAATCAATTTGATGAACTAATTGATAATAAATGTTAATTGACAACTAACAGCAGTCAATTAATTGCATTTCAAATGTAGCTCCAGGAAGCTGAGTTGAACATTATTCTACCTCAAGCTACTCAAATAATAGCTCAGCGATGACTTTGCAACAGTCTATAAAGGTCAAAGTGGGCCACGCTTTTCCTTATTAGGGGACCAGGGATCCTGTGGCATAGGTTTACAAATCCTAGCAAGAGTCCATGCCCAAAAGTCCCCTCCTTGTCCCAATGCTGAATCTATTTGTATGAGACAGGCTGGCTTTCTAAATGCCCCCTGTGGCATCACTTTGAGTTGAAATATAGAAAGTCAGTACTGAACTCCAAAGAAATAGTTGGTTTTGCCAGTTGAAAAACCTTTGTCTTTGACAGAAGCATTTAATTAAGGCTAACACAGGATTTTTAGAATGATTCTGTTTAGTTATGAAATGTTCGCATTCAGAAAATCCTTCCCCAATGTGTCTTTGTGGCAAGAATGATATGTTCTTAAGAACCTGTTTTCTGGGTTCTTAAAGATAGTCGCAGAACAGGTTGTCACGATTTGGGGTTTTGCAAGGTGCAATACAACACAGGACACATTTTATATTATTTTATAATGAATCACCCAAAGAATCATATACACAGAGTGCAGGAAATCTATCCACACACTAAATACCAAAGAATCCAGCTGAGGGCCTGGATCCTAACATCCTGTGGGAGTCTAGCTGAAAACCAAGAGCTCATAACAATGCCTCCCACAAGTTCAACCAGAGACCAACAGCCCACAACAAAGTCTCATGCAGGCCTGCTTCATGGATTTGAAGGCCCAAATATCAGTAGTAAAGCTAGAAAGCCTACACCAATAGGATGAAAGATCTGTGCTATCAGGTTAAGGGATCTGAACTGGAGCTAGGACGCAATGCTCAAGGAAAAAACCAGAGCTCAATCCAAAAGTACCACAGTCATCCTCAGCAACAGTGAGATCCTGAGCTCCTCCAGCGATGAGGAAAACTAAGTTCCCATCAAGAAAACCAATGCAACAAGCTTCTCGGTGAGACTGAGCAATACACCATCTTTCTCTCTGGAACCTGGAAGAGATGCTCAAGATGAAGACCAGAGCCCCCCCCAGAATGAACTGTAGCCATTCTCAGCCATAAGGAAGGTCCAGAGCTCCTCCTCCAACAACAGCAGCCCAGCAGAATAGTCCAAGAGAGCCAGAAGCTTCCAACAGCTCCTGCAGCTTCTCCAAACAGCTTTCCTAACAGCCTCTCTAGCTCTGCCTCTTACACTGCAGGCAACAGTCCTCAGATGGGTCTCTCACACACAGCACCATGCTAGTTCAGTTCAACTGGGTGTAACAAGTTGGCTAATAATCCACTACACAGGAAAAATTTACCATCAGTGAGTTTCATAAAATTCAGTCCTAAAAGTTTTGGCTGGTAGAACTCAAAGGTTCTTGATTTTAGTCCAGTGATACACACTAAATGCTCTACAGCTTATTTAGAAAATTACAGCTGCATTCTCCAGTTGAAATGTCTTTGTATTCTTGCCCTCTCGAGACACCTTGCCCCTTCTGTTCACTTAGTTTGAAAGGTTCTTCCCCCTAAATGTTGCCTCCTCAGAGAGATCCACCTGGCCACTCTAACACAAACCCTCCCCACACTTACTGTTCACTCTCTTTTGTACTTCCTCATTTTTTCTTCACAGCTCACATCAGTATCTGTCAGCACAGTGCCTTGGTTCTGTGTCACTGCTTTCCTTCACTTCAATGCAAGTGCTGGAAAGTGACACTTGAGTCTATTCACTGTGAACTCCTAGAACCTACACAGTGCTTAACTGGGTTCTTAGTAATATCTACTGAGTGAAATAAATCATTCTGAAAATGACTTCTCCACACAAACTGCTATGATCTAAGCATCTTCACATCTGTGGATGCCACATCCTCAAAAGCAAGCAACTAAGAGAGTCTGGTGTTGTGGCTCATGGTAGGCTGAGGCCAGTGATGGCAAATTTGAGCCTCGCCTCAGAAACTGGTGAGACTCTGTCTCAAAAATTCAGTAAAAGTTTCCTTTTTCAAGAAAATACTTATAGTTATACTGAACATGAACAGACGTTTTGTCATTACCATAAACAGTACAATATAACAACTACTTGCACATCATTTGCATTACATTAGATATTATGAATAATGTAGTCATACAGGAGGATGTATGCAAGTTGTATGCAAACACTACACTTCTTTACATAAGGGACATAATTAGGCACACTAGGGCTTTGGGATTTGTAGGCTGGGTGCTGGAATTCATCCTCTAGAGATCTGGGTGTCCAGAAAGGGCAGGGTAGAGGAATGAAACAGAACTGGAATGGGAGTTGGGCAACCTAGCTCCAGCCACAGCTGAGATGACATGATATTTAAGAAAAAACATCAGCACTCTGGGACTCTGTTTTTTCATAATAGGATGAAGATCTTTGACAAGATGATTTCTAAAAAGTCCTTCTCACTCTAAGGTTTTCATGATTTTGTTATTAATTTGTGTTATTTGGAAGAAAACAATTCTCCATTGTTCTTTCCTGGCCATGTTCTCCTTTGGAAAAAAAAGTAATAATACAATAGGATCATGTGTGTTTCATAAAGATTGTTACCTCAGAAGGCTTTATGGAGTTAGAAAATGTCACTATAAAGTTAAATAAATGGCAGCTAAGGGAGACAAGAGTGAAGAATACAGGCAGAGGCTAGGGACTTTAAATGAAATTTCAAGTGAGAAGTGAGATTTGAAGAGACAGCTGGAGCAAACAAGGCCCTGACAGGGATGAGGGAAGTTTAGGGTCACAGTATTTATGGGAGACAATATAAAGGTAAAATGGGGGAAGAAAAGCAAGAGCTTTGTAAAATTTTGGTTTTCACACAATACTGTGTAATGGAGTGGCTTAATTTTAAGGAAAGGAAAACAACCATAATTCTGAAAAGATGGCAAACTGTTTGCCTGTGGGAATGTGAGTGTGAATGAAGGAGGTGGTGTGAATGGTGTGATGATCCCACACTCTCAGACCACTGTGGGCTCTTTGAGCTCAACAGAGAATAAATAAATGTAGCCAAAGTCAAAGCTTCTAGCTATGATGACATAGATTTTTAAGTCCTTGCTGCTCTTTTTTGGCTAGAAGCCAAGGAAAACTCCCTAAATCCCTCATATTCTAACCAGGAAAGAAGTGGTGCCTTTCAAAAAAGATTATGAAGTATAAAACTCTCTCTTTATTTTTCCTAAAAATGTTAATCAAAGGATTTAAATGTCCCTGCTTTAGCAGGGCAATCAATGGTTGGTCTCTTCCCAATCCTTTGTTAGTTGCCTTCACCTGCTTTGGTCTGTGTTTCTGTTTTGAGGGGGAAAAACATGAGAGTAGCTAGTGTAGTGACCTACAGTCACCTTTTCATCTTCCTTCTGAATGTTAAAATGTCATGCAGATACCCTGGGGTAAGGTGGGAAATCCTATTCCACACAGGATAGAGTCATAAACTTATGGTGTGTCATTGTCCCAGGCAAACTCAGATATTATTTCAATAAACTCCTTGGGCAACATAATCTATGAGTTTATTAAAAGACCCCCAGGTTTATTAGGTGGTCTATAAATAATCTATATGCTCTTTCTAACAACAACAACAACACAAATTCAGTAACTAAGCCAAGGCATTAAGATTTCCCTTCAAATTGCATTAGGGGTGGATCTGTTCACTGCCAGCACCACGTCCAGATCAGGCTACAGGGCCTGCAGGGTTTCCTGATGTATTCTGTGAGATCAACAGCTGTGTCTGGATTCTGACCACCTCAGAGCACTGGGTGAACTCAGGTTTAGAAGGACACAAATGCACAGCAGCTATTTCTCTCCACCTTGTCAGAGAGACCGGGGATTTTATGTGTCCTCCTTTGTGTTCCCTGTCAGAGCCTTCATTACCTTCCCAAGCTCCTTTGCTGTGAAGGAAGCCAGAGCCCCCCCCTCCCCCCACCATACCCTCTGGCTGGCTCACCACCTGCTTTCCTTCTACATTCTGTTTCCCTCATTTTTAGCTCACATGTACCTTTACATTCTGGAAAAGTCCATAAGGGTCAATAGAAGCGGTTACTTTCTTCCTTCCAATTTTTTAACCCTCGTTGGATATATTTTAGGTGTTCTAAGGCATTACAGGACTCCTAAAATCTGACCTCTCCTTCAAAAGGCAGTCCAAATAGAGACAAGATACCATCTCAAAATTCTTTCTCTGTTGAAGTTAGTCATGTGCAAATGAGAACATCTTCCCACAGTGGTGTAGATTGAGGCAAGGGGGTAAACTGGGTGAGTAAGCTGAAAGAATGCCTCAGCAGGTACCTGGGGTACCTGTGGTAAACTGAGTGCAATTGCAGAATATATACATAGAAATGCTATATATATATATATATATATATATATATATCAATATATAAATATATATGAATAAAATAAAAACTAAAAATTGTGTGTTAGATATAAGCAATGAAGAAAATGTGTGGGAATAAAAGTGTAGAGAAATTTGAAGGAAAAGAGTAATTTATGGCACAAAGTTAACCCAGATTAACTTGACTGAAAAAGAAGATATAATAACAGTGAAAGGAAAAGCAGCTATACAACCTGCTAAATATTGACAGGAACAGTTGAAATAGAAGGCAATTACAAAATACTAACTTTGAAAACAATATAATTATGTAATAAAAAAGGTTTAGACTACTTTTTTCCCAAAGCAGTTTGTCCTTTTCTAATTAGGCTCCAATGCAGTTACTGCTAATGCCTCCTAACTCATTAGTAGCACATGGGCTGGGTTTTGAAGTAACTCTTCCCAGTAGCATTAAAATAGAATTCTGAAGGCACAATAAGAAAGCTGACATAAAAATCTGCATCTGAAAATCTAAAGAGTTCAGTGTGGTTAAACAGATAAGCACTGGATGTGATATACAAGTGTTAGATCCAGCACCAGTCACAAATTGTTCCATTGTACTCTAGCTTACGTGTTTTTCTATTGTTATCTATACCAAGCATAATGTACGGAAGTTCTTGGTTCTATAGTCAACCTATTTTCCATGATGCTTGACTTAAGCACTCTTCTTTCATCAACAGTATTAAAAAGTTACTAAGAGACTATCAGACAAATACCAGAAAACCTCAAATAATCTGTTTTGAAGAACTAGCTGCTCAATTATAGTACTGACTTTTAGATAATGTTAATGTGGAAACTGTAAAGGACAAGAAACATTTAATAATAATGAAAATAAGGCTTTGTTTTTTTATATATTGGCACAGGGTCTCACTGTGCAGCTCAAACTCAGTGATCCTCCTGTTTTCAGCCTCCACAGTGCTGGGATCACAGGTGTGCGCCCCCATGCCAGGTTTCAGCAGCTGGCTCAGCACACCCAGGGGCAGGGCTGGCACAGCATGTAGTGCTGGGAACCAACCCTCTGTCCTTGAGCTTACCTAAGCAGGTGCTTAGTCCGCTGAGCTATCTTGCCAGCTCTTTAAGGCATTTATTACCTCAGAGAATTGTTTCATGACAATAGGAAAAATAATTGTTTGCAATGAAAAACCCAGAAGAATACCAGTCGAGTGGTCAAGGTTGACATCCCCAGGAAATAAGGCATCTCAGCACAAGTGCCCCCAATTGATACACTGAGAGTATAAAACTATTTCTGAATATCCTTAAGAAAAAGGGGGCATCTCAATATTATCACAGCAAAACATCATTTAAGTCCAAATTGAGAGAAACTCTACTAAAATAGTTGCTCATTTCAAAATGTTACTTAAAATTTCAAGTTTACGGGACAAACAAGAAGTCTGAAGAACTATCACAGACTACAAAAAAAAAAAAAAAACAAGACTGCAACATTATATGCAGTGTGAACTCTGATTGGAACATGAAACCAAAAAAAGAGCATACGTATGAAGACTTGCAGTATTTAGCAATATCCAGATTGGTGGTCCATGCCTGTAATGAAACCTCCTGGGAAGCTGCAGCAAGAGAGGCACAAGTTCCAGCCTAACCTGGGTTATTTAGCAGCCCAGTGAGACACTGCTTTGAAATAAACAATAAAATGAGTGAGCATGGTGCCAAGGCCTTCAGCTTAATCCTCAGTCTTGTGGGGGAGAGAGAATGGTACTGTTCAAATGTGGGCTATAGTTTAGTAAAATACTATGTCAATGTTAATTTTTCTGCTTTTGATCATTGTACTTTGATTATAACAAGTTTAGGGGAAGAGAAATAAAAAGTGAACTCTTTCTTCTAGTTTTTAACTTTTCTGTAATCCTAAACTTATTTCAAAATAAAAAGCTTTCTAAGAATGCAATATCCAATGCAGGTAATGTTGCACAGTGTTTTAAACCACTTGTTAAGAAGGCACATAAAAGTTTGCATGTGAGCAAGAATTTTAAAACTTATTTAATTTTATATCAAGATTTTGTTGCTTGTTTCATTTTTGTCTTATGGTGTTTTGTTTACAGCCCTGTGGATTGAACCTGGACCTTCACACTAAGCTATATCCCAGTCCTTTTATTTATCTATTCATTTGTTTTTTGGAAACAGGGTCTTAATAAGTGGCTAAATTATCCTCACTGGGCTTGAATTTGTGATCTTCCTACCTCAGCCTCTGAGAGTATTGGGATTGTAGCCAAGCCTCATCACACCTATTTGTTGCTGCTATTCATTTTGTTTTGTGTTTGTGTTGGTGGTAGTAGGGATCAAACCCAGGACTTCATTCATTCTGAGTGGGCAGTCTACTACTTAGTTGCTTTTCAGCTAAGTTATTATTACTATTATTGTACTTAATTTTGGACCCAAGAATGATCTTAATAAATGTTTGTTGTGAATCTCCACTTTCAATGGCAGAAGACTATGATTGCTTTGTTTTGTTCTGTTTTGTTTTTTGGCAGGGGGAGCCAGGACTAAACCAGGTCCTCACACAAGAGAGACAAGTGCCTTACCACTGAACTACAATCCTACCCCCAGAAGTGGGTATTAAATGGGGAAGATTATGGTATAGACACTATGATAGGCTTTGGGATAAAGCTGTCAAATTCTCTCTCCCACACTTTATGGCAGAGCCACCCTCTGGCAGTCTGGGAAGTCAAATGCATACATTTCCTATCTGCACCCTCTGTGCTCACAGTGATGTCTGTTCAGGCAATGGGCTGCTTGGTGGATGCCGCTCAGTAAAGAAAGAGATGAATTTCTACAGAATGAAATCTGAAATTTTTATTCTCTGCTTGTAACTCACTGGAACTTATGAAATATAATAGTAAAATATAGTGAATGTTTAAATCTTTTCAAAAATATATTACAGTAAAAGACACATTGCCATTCATCTCTCTCAATATTCTCTCCCTCACTTCAAGCACACTTGTCCCATCATCCTTGCCACTTTCTGAAGCAGTTCTGAAGTCTCCTTTCTTGAACAGCTTTAGTTGTGTTGTCCTGGCTGCCTCAGTGCTCTAAACATTCACCTTTCATAGTCATTTTGACATTGGGGAAGAGCACAAAGGTGAATGGAGCAGTTCCGGCATGCAGAGGGAAGCTGAATGACCTGCCAGGGGCCTGCACTTTGCACTTTGTTGTATTGTTCTGTTTTATGTTGCAGTGCTGAAGATCAAATGCAGGGCCCACAGCTTGGATAAGCTACTCATCCAGCCTTACACCCAGCTTGTTTTGGTTTTCACTCTTTGAAGTTCTGGGAACCAAACCCAAGACTTCATGCATGTAAGGAAAATACCACTGAGCTACACCCCTGCCCTTCACTCTGTCTTACATTTCACGGGCTCCATCCAAGGAGCACAAGGACCCATGCACATCCAGCCCTTAATTGACTGCACACATACACCATCTCCTACTTCTCTTCCTCTGCTTGCACTGCCTCCACACACTAAAAATGCCAAAGAAAACAGACACCAAGAGACAAACTACCAAAGTGAGCTCATAGATTGTGTGGGGAGGTGCCTATGCACTTCATGTCTTCCTGAGGGCCCTTTCCAGTTTCTAAATGCTGTACAAACTAAAATCCCTGAGTCCACAGCTTGGGCAAGGCCGTGGGTGACATGTTGGGGTTGTTCTCAGACGGTACTAAATAGGAAAAATCCTTGTAGGGCACTTGTGGCAAGAGCTTGCCTGGCTGCACTGCTGCCAATCAAAAATGAGGCAGTGCCCCTTTTGGCAAATGGCCAGAGGAGGGTGCTCTGTGGTTAGGAGAGGACCTTGTGGGAGAGGAACGCTGAACAGAGAAACTCTACTCTCCATCTCCCTTCAAACCTGCAAGTGGAGCTGTTGTGGTGTTCCCCTCTTTGTCTCTTCCTGTCACTCTCTAGTCTTTGAACAATAGAGGCAACAATGGTCTTGTCTGAATGATTTCACAGGCTATTATTCAGACACTCAACTTTTAACATTTCTATTTTGTCATTCTGCTTCCACACAAAAGGTGCACTGCTACAGTATAATGTCCTCTGAATTATGTCAATGAGCAGTAATGGCTTTTAGCATTAAGTTGATCATTAACAACTACGGGATCCGAGACATAATCAGAGCTTCAGTCTTTTATGTGATTATGGCATTCTGAAGTTGGAAAGTAATAGGAGGATGCACTCATAACAACATATAAAAATATTTATATGATGATAAAAGCATAGTGAAAAGCAAACAGTCTTAAACAGTATAAGGAATAATAATACTAACATGCACTATCTAGAGAAGATGAACTTCTAAAAGAGAGAAAGGTTAACGGTTATTATTACTACCATTATAATTCTTCTTTTTTACAAAGGTTTTCATAGTGTTTTCAAATATTCTGTGCAATGGTCATTTTGACAGAGATTTTTTATGTTTTATTTTTGAGACAGGATCTTGCAACATAGCCCAGGCTAGACTCAAACTTACAGCAGTTCCCCTGCCTCAGCGTCCCAAGGGCTGGGGTTGCAGGTGTGTGCTAGACTTCCGCAATAGAACCTATAACACAGAGTCTTATTTTTAAAAATGTATTTTAGGTATAATAAATAAAATGGAAAAGTAATTCTGTGTCTTAAATTTTATTAAAGCTCCTCAAGTCTTCAAACTGTTCTCAGAAGAAGGCAGACTGATCACCATGAGTAGCATTGTTGAGTTGTTCTATTCACCCCAATACACTTGTGACTTTCACCTGTGGTAATTACAACTATATAATAGTTAGTATCAAACAATCCTAAATGTCCTAAAAGATAGAGATGATTAAGTCACCAAGCGGTCACACTTTCTCACTCAGAGAAAAGTAGTATAGGGGCTGGAGAGATAGCTCAGAGGCATAAGCACTTATCTGGCAAAAATAAGGACCTGAGTTTGATCCCAGCCCCATAGGCCATGTAGTCTTGGTCCAGATGCCCAGAAGCACTGTCTTGGCCTCAGCCGTCACCCACCATGCGTCCCCAGAACTGGGCATGGTGGCACATGCCTGTAATCCAGTCACTCAGGAGGTTGAACTAGGAGGATCTCTGCAAGTTCGAAATCAGCCTGGGGGCTGCAAAAGTGAGCATAAGGCCAGCTGGAACTGCATTGGTGAGGTCGTCTCAGGAAAAATAAATAAATAAATGGTATAGCCATTTGTTATGAGGTTTGCCCTAAAATTTTAATTTTAAAAAAGAACACTTATGTTACTGAAAAAAAGAAAAAAATCAAATTTACATGGTGCATTTGTGAGTGCAGGTAATGTATGGAAAGCAGCAGGCATATAACAAGAGGAGATGGGCTGAAAGAAACTGCACGAAAAAAGCAGCATGGGTGTGTGGATATTTTCTATCCCTCACCCCCTTTTTCTCCTCCTTTCTTGTTGCTTTTTCTTCATTTCTATAGTTTCACTTTTTCCTCAAATAGCTTATAGGGTTGTTTTTTTTTTATCCTTTAAAAAAGGATGAATAGTTAGTCCTGTTAGCTGTCCTCCTGGAAGTTTCCGAACCAGGTATATATGTTAGAACAACATACAGTCAAGCATGTCTTATGCAGTTGATTTGAAAATACCAACCCTGTGTGCACATTCACCAGTTAGTGTATTTTCTTTCTGGTCCCAGCGGCACTTCCTGCGATTGCCCTCACCTATGCTGCACAGCAGCAGCATTCCCAGCCCACCGGGCTGTGTCAGTTTGCTGGGGGGGCGGGGGTATCCTGGGTGCGTTCACAACGAACTTTTTAAACCCTAGCTCCCATCGCTAACACATGAGATTTTACTTAGGGAATGAAAGCAGAATACTTTGAGGGAGGGTGGAAGGCTTCTGTTGCCTCAATCCAGGATGCAAGGAAAGCCTGTAAGGGAACCTGTGAGTTCTACTTGTGGGGAAGGAGCTTGACACAGTGAGTTGAGGTGTGAGACAGCGCAGGAGCAATTCGGGACTATTCAGCACACTGTTCTCCAAAGAAATCCACTTGTTGACCTCTGTAAGGACTGAATTGTGTCTGTCCACTTCCTAGTCGCCTTACAAGTCACTTATCCCTCTTGAAATACTTTTTTTTTATTTTGTCTTTGACTCTTAATCTCTTTAAAGACAACATATGCACATTTAATACACATATCTTACTTTTAGTACTACTTTTGATTTGCAAAGCATTCCAGTATGTTTCAACTAAAAAAACACTTTAATTCTCTAATTATTCCTACTTTCTCTTCCACAATTAGATATTACAAAATAGATAGATAGATAGATAGATAGATAGATAGATAGATAGATAGAAAAGGAATTGTGCCAAAATCATATTAATGAAGTATGCTTATATCTTGTTCTCTTCATTATCTAAATCTTGTGAACTACAAAACCAAGCATAATTGTTTTAGTTTATATTTCCTTCAGCAGTTCTAAGAGCTTTTTATATGGGTCTTCCTTACTGATTTTCAACAGCAACTTCTTCAAAGTCCTTAAGAACAGAAACATTAGGCTTATCTTTCATAAGTAGAAAGAATAAATGGTTAGAGGTAACAACAAATCAGCCAGCAACCAGTATTTGCACAAAGAACAAGTTTCCCTACAGACCAGTGTAAGCACATTCTGTGCTAGAAGGAAAGGACATGTGCATGGGTGTAAGTGACATGGTCTTCTTGAACTTGAGGAAGGTTTTGGGATCTCGCTTCTACAGTCCTGGCCAGGGTTTTCAATAATTCAGTTAGCCATACCAAAAGGTGACTATCTCCCTAATCTTGGATGGTCCACCTTTGCATGGGACCATGCTTCCGCTGTACTGAGGATGCCATCTCCATGAGATCCTCCTCACTTTATTCTGAGAAGCCATTCAATGGGAAGGCTATTCATGGCCTTCTTTCTTCCCCTTTTGGGTTGGTCATAACATTGCAGTCACCTTAGGTTTGGCAGTTGGTTCTCACTGATGACAATAAGCTTCATTTCTCTTCTACCTAGGTCCCCAAAAGGTTGTTCAAAATAGGATATAGCTCTCTGAGAAGAAAATAACCTAAGAGAAAAAGGCAAAAGCTCCTGGGACTATTAGCACCTAGTGTGGCACGTCACAGTCCATTGTGCTAGTCACATGGGGCAGCCCCATCTACTCTGAGAAAGCACTCTGCAAGGCACAAGAGACCACAAAGGTTGCTCAGGATCACCGTGGTCATTCTTTTGTGACTCATGTAATGCCATCAAGATATGAAGTATGCTCTTTGACCAATTCCAGACAGGCCTACAGAACCGCTATCTGGAGGCGTTTTACAATGCCAGGCAGATGTGGGATGGGGCAAGCTAATGACTCCTCAGATGAGTTTTGTGTCCACTTCTAGATGACCACAGCCACCTGAGAGACCCCAAGTTAAGAACACCAGCAAGTGAGCCCAACAAACTCACAGAAAACAGGCTGTAAAGCATCTGTGCATTTAGCCACAGAGCCCTGACATGGTTTGTTATGCAAAGACATTACACTAGAATAAAGTTTGCACACGTTGTTGATGCTTGTTCTGTTTGTTTTTTTTTAATTTTATTTATTTATTTATTTGTTTGCTTGTTGTGTTTGTTTGTTTCTTTATTTATTCATTTTGTGGCTGGCTCAGCCTGCCCTGGTGGTGGCGCTGGCGCAGCATGTGGTGCCTGGGATCGAACTGCAGTCCCCGCAGTCGCCTGAGCCCTCCAAGCAGGCGCTTTAGACCACTGAACCAACTCGCCGGCCCGATGCTTGTTCTTAGTACTGTACATACAACTCTTTTCTTTAGGACTGTCTTAGTTACTTTTTACTCATTGCTGGGACAAATACCAGACACTCAAAATGAAGGAAGGAAAGGTTTATTTAGCTCACAGTTGCTGGAGGTTTCAGTCCATATTCAGCTGGCCCAAGGCTGAGTGGAGCAAGGCAGAGAGCATCCAGTTTATGGCAGTGGAACAGCAACAATCTCAACAGAAGCAACTGACCAACCAGAGCTCCAGAGAGCAACACCTTGAGTCTGTCTCTCTGTCTCTCTTTATATCACATTCAGGCTCTCTGCCTCAGCCTATTCACCTTAGGCCACACCCATAATCCCAGCCTTACTCAGATGATAACCCAATCAGTACTAAAACAGATAATCCCAGTGGATCATGACTCAAAGAATCAAAAGGATGGCCTGAGAGCATCACAAGAGGTAGCAACTCTTCACCCTTTGCAGTCCCAGAATTGCAAAGGAGATAGGCTTTGCCTTGAGAAGAAAGCCACAGAGACCAAGGAACCAGAATGGTGGCAGTGGCCAAACCAGGTTGCAAAATTTTGCAGGCATGGAAAATTTGTTCTTCGGAATCAGGGTCAGAGTGCTCAGTGATCTAGGCCCTTGACTCCTATAGCCAAGAGAGAAGGAAGCCTGGCTCTTACTCCAGCAGGCAGCAACCCTTGGCATCATCCACGTGGCATTCGTTTTAGGCACATTCAGAACACAGGAGCTCTGAGGTTAAGAAGGCTTCTACCTCGACTTCAGAAGAAGGCCTTGGGAGGTCAAGCAGTGTGTCCCTGAGAGAGCAGTGTGTGAAGCAGAAAGTGAGAAGCCAATTCACTGGAAACCCCAGAAGTTTGGAAAAGCCAGAAACGTGGGTCATCTAAGGGAAACTACAAAGAGGGAGCAAATCTGGCCTAAGAAAAAAGCCAGGGAAACTACCACCAAGAGTGCCATAAGAGTGGAGCAGCATGGAGCTTACAATTTGCCACTGAGTTCTTCGGATGCTCCAGTTGGAACAACGGGATTTAATGTTTACCCTGATGGATTTTGGACTTGTGTTTGTCCCAGTGTTTTTTATTACCCTGTTATTTGCAACTTTTGGATTGGCAGTGGCTTAACTTATGCCTTTGAATGTTGGATCTGTTTAACTTTTCTTTTGTGTAGGAGCTCATGGTGAAGAGTTTGCCTTGGATCTTCAAGGAGACTTGGAACTTGGACTTTTCAGCAATGCTAAAACTGTTGGGACTCTGGCAACTCTTCCGGATGGACTAAAGTGTCTTTTGCACAAACAGATGTGCATGAGACTTTGGGGATCCAGGGGTGGAATATTATGATTTATGTCTAGTTGTCCCCCCAAAGCCTCATGCATTCATGGAGTGGGGACTTCTAGAGTTTGAGACTTGAGTCATGATCCACTGGGATTATGTGTTTTAGTACTGATGGGGTTATTGGTCTGAGTATGGCTGGGATTATTGGTGTGGCCTAAGGTAGATAGGCTAAGGCAGAGAGCCTGAATGTAATATAAAGAGAGACAAAGAGACAGACGTTGGTTGTTGGTCTCTGTGCCCTGGTTGGTCTGTTGCCTCTGTCGCAATTGTTGCTGTTCTGCCACCATGAACTGGATGCTCTCTGCCCTGTTTCACTCAGCCTTGGGCCAGCCGAATATGAACTGAAACCTCCAGCAACTGTGAACTAAATAAACCTTTCCTTCCTTCATTTTGAGTGTTGGGTATTTGTCCCAGCAAGGAGTAAAAGTAACTAAGACAAGGACATAATTTCCACTTTTGCCAGGACTTTCATACCAAAAGTCTTGAGAATATCTGAGCCACTACAATCCACCCCCCTCCACACTGCACAGAAACAAATACAACTATTTCTTTCACATTACTTTTCCTCCTACCTTTCGTCGCCAAAATAGCAGTCATGGGACTACTGTGAAGCTTATAACAAATCTTTCATGATCTATATCACACGTTTACATTGCAGCACACATGGAGCCTTAATAGCACCTTGGACTACATATTTAATCACAGTTTATGTAATTGCTTTGTCAATAGTTGCTCTTTTCCTAAGTTCTAATAGATACATTCATAGATAAATTGTGTATCTTCACTGGTCCATCTTAAGTTTCACAGGCAATAACTGGTATCAGTGAATAATACTGTCTCAAATGCCTTCTGCATTTTGCTTAGTTTCATAACAGCAACTTATTTTTATTGTTTTTTGTTTGCCTCTCTTACTACTGCCAGCTACAAAGGAAAAATTAAAATTAAATTTTTAGCTAATTTTTCATAACCTTCTGGAAATAATGACGATAACAGTCATTTAAGATGTGGCGTATCAGGGCTGGCGAGATGGTTCAGTGGTCTAAAGTGCCTGCTTAGGAAAGCTCAGGCAACTGCAGGGACTGCGGTTCGATCCCCGGCACCACATGCTGCGCCAGCCCCACCACCAGGGCAGGCTGAGCCAGCTACAAAATAAATAAATAAAGAAACAAACAAACACAACAAGCAAACAAATAAATAAATTAATTAATTAAAAAAAAAAAGATGTGGCATATCACACTCATCTCTTTCAGCCTTTGGATTAATTTTTCATTCTCTTATATAAAGTGGAAATGTAGCTGCTGGTTATGGAACATAAGTCTTCACATTTTAGTTTGTTCATTGATGTAAAAGAAAAAGAAAAATTCTTCCATTTCTTAAGTTCCTATTTTATATTCAGGATTTACTATAATACATTATTTTTTATTTAAAACCTTGTTTTCTACATTCTTCGTTGCATATTTATTAACTTATTCAGACCACAAATAAAAGATTCTCCAACTTTTTCCTTCAGAGACCTTGAAAAGCATAAAGCTCTGGTTAATATAATTACACCAGTCTTCAAAAATCAAAATCACTAACAAAAACTCTTCTACACTAATAAAAAATGGAGCCAGATAGACTGTTAGGTAAAACATATGTTAACAAAGCACAGAAGTGGTTAAACACAAGGATATTTTCCTATATAGAAGACCAAAGGCCCAAATATTCAATAACAAAAATTCCAGCCATATGCACACTTATGTAGAACAGATTATTAACTGTTCTCTTTTCTAATTGCAAAAACTGAATCACAATAAATATGAATAATTTTAAATTATTTTTATGAAATCACAGGCATTAAACAGTGATGACTGTTCAGGGAAAACATACATCAAGACATACATATGACAGATAGACCAAGTTCATTTTACAGTGTCAAAAGGAGGCAAATTCTGTAAATGCTTATATTCAGAAACATTCTCTGAGAAATTACTTTTTTGGATGGCACTTTCAATATTCTTTCTCTTTTTTTCTTACATATGCTTCTACATCTGTATTTGGAATCCAAACTTCAAGTATAATTACTACAAGTGGAGGAATAGATCTACTTAACATCCATGGAGACCCAAATTATTTTATGCTCATAGAGTCTTGTGGAAATTTCCAGCTAAAACTTTTTTAAAGTTTATCTAGTCTCATGATTTTCAAAGTTTAATGTGCATTAAAATCCAAAATGGGACTCTTTAAAACACAGTTTGATGGTTCCATTCTCAAGTTCTGATTCTTTAGTCCTCTGGGAACAACCAAAATTGGCTCTGACCAGGCCTTAGACTGCTAATCCTACTAGTTAGGGGATTATACTTTGAGGATCAATTCTTCCACCTGCCATTTATTTCACCTCTATAAATAAAGAAACAAAGACTCAGAAGAGATGAAAGATTAAGTAAATGTTTCTGCTGAACTTAGTAGAAAAATGACAGAGGGAAGCAGGAGTACCATCCAACTTTGTTAATGCCAAGTAGACTGAGTTTTGACTTGACTTTCCCCATGTGAGTTTTATTCAGTACCATGTAGGTGCTAGTGAATAAGCTATAAAAGAAATAAGACACAGCCCAGGATGAGGGCAAGTACGTAAATATCCTCTCTTTGTGGACAAAATTAAAGGCTCTCAGAGCCACGAAAAAGTTGTATGGTTCAGGTACTTCTTTGTGGCCAATGTTCCCTTTTTGAAGTTTATTTCTGTCTGAACATCTAAGGACTTATTTTGCATTCTTACATTGCAATGTCTCTGTTGATAACTTTTCAGTAATTCCATTACAGCAAATCACAGGGTTGTCAAATCTTCAAGGATCAGAAGATCATGAGTTGACAAGTAGCAGATGCACAGAAAGAAGTTTTAAATAACGTGCATTCATTCCTCATGTGGAGTGAAGTAGAATACCTATTACTCTATGATAGTAAAACCAGCCGGGAAGTAACAAAGAATGCAGTTATGCCACAGTTTTCACCATTTCTACTACTTTTGTTCAATGAAGAATCAAAGAATTCAAAAGAAAGAAAGCTCTTAGATTTTTCAAGCAAGCTGTTTTTGTTTAAGGACAGAAGTTTCTGTTAAAATTTAGTATAATTGTGATGTCACAACACACAGTGAAAGCTGCAGGCAAACAGACCCTTCTCATTGTAATACCACTACTGTAGGCACAGTTGAAACACTATAGCTTCTTCAGATTATAATTATAACTGTTTGTTGCTTCTGTGGTTTCAAAGATAATAGAAGTTGCTCACAAAATTTACACAACACTGATGTGTTTCTTATAAAATGTAAACAGTCACGTGAAAAAAATGCCCCGTTATACATTTTCTCATAGAGAACAACAACTAAGAAACTTACAGACGATCGAATCTGGACTCCAGCATTTTATTATGAGCAAATAGGCTGTGGAACCCAAAGGTACAACCAAAATGCTTTGGTATGATTTGGTTAATACCACTGAAGAGCTGAGCTACAAGTGCTTTAACCCATAAAAAAGGGAAATCCTAGAGGCTGTTTTTGAATAGAAAACTATTCAAAAAATTGAATAGTTTTTGGTAATTATTTCTGTAGTCAAAGCACTAAAGTTGAACTTGGGCTAAATATATATTTTAAATCAGAATAATTCAAAATAATATTCATTCAGCACCTAAGCACTGATTGTGGAAAAACTGCTCCATGTCATTCACAGTTCCTGCTGTCAAAGAACTCAAAGTCTGACAGGAGTTCCTCTAGCAAACACTGATTACACTACTGAAAAGAAAAAGTAGTGGTACAACCATTTATCCTATTATAGACCAGAGTCTATGCATGTTCAAAAGACAGAAAAATCAGAAGTTATCACCAGTAAATTTCTGTGATCAACATCGAGAAGAATTAAGTGCAGTTTTCACATAGAAAAGGCCATTGCCTGGCAGAAAATAAATCCATGAAAGGCTGATGCCTGAGTCCTTAGAAAATCATGTTAAGAATCTGTCTCTAGCCAACAGGTGCCATGGTGAGGACCTGAGGGCTCTGAAGCAGAAGAGTTTCTGAGGAGCCTCTCTGGAAAATGTCGCAAAATGTAAGGGACAAGACACAAATGTGACACGTGTGATGCCAGGATGAGCAACTGTAATAGCAAAGGAGTTAACCTGAATGACTTACGTGAAGTCACAATAGAGATAACCATCAAATGAGGTAAATGGAAAGAAGTCATAAAATAAGAGAAGAAAAGGCTAACCGAAAATTAGTATATAATACAGGACACCAGTACAGAAGTTAGATTTTGCTCCACAACAAAACTAACCTGGACTATATCTTTAACAAAAGAAAGAGAAGGAAAAGGAGAAGGAATGAGGAAAGAGGATGAAGAAGAGGGGGAGAAGAAGAGGAAGAGGAGGAGGAGGAGGAGGAGGAGGAGGAGGAGGAGAAAGAAAAAGAAGAGGAGGAAGAGAGGAGGTACAAGAAGGAGAAGAAAATATGCAAAATAAAAGTCCATATGCCCTTCTGGAGGTGAATGAAAAGCCATGATACACCCATACTGTAAAGTACATATGAGCAAACAATATGAGATGGATAAATCTGAGATACGAACAATGTCAATGAATTTTCAGAACATTACACTAAGTGAAAAAGGGTCAGTGCTAAAATGTTACCTACTGAATAACTCCACTGCTATAGCAGTCATGAAATAACAGAATAAAAGAAACAAAACAGATTAGTGATGGTAGGAGATTACAGGAGGTTGGAGGGGAAAAGGAACAAGTTGAAGATACAGATGGTACCATGAGTGATCTTTGAAGTAATAGAATGTTCTGGAACTTGTACCAATGTCAGCATCCTCTTTGTGATTTGTAGTAATGAAAAATAAACAGACAGACATCCTGACTATGCATTAAAAAAAAGAAAAACCCTAGAAATTCTGAAGTTGGAAATGATAGTCAATGAAATGAGGAACTTACTGAAATACTCCACAGTGGATGTGAACAAACAGAGCAATCAGTAAATTTCAAGGTAAGTCATTAATATATCCAGTCAGAGAGGCAGAAGAAAAAATAAACATGGGCTGATAAACCATGGAAAATTAATGACACTAACTATCCATAATGGGAATCTCACTGGTGGGTAGGAGAGGAAAAAGAAGCAGAGAGAGTCCCTGAATGAGGAGTGATCACCTTCCCTACAAAATGAATAAAAGACATGAAGCTACATAGCCAAGTAGGTTAACGAACTCTATGCAGGACAGACGCAGAGACCCATAGGTGTTCCTCTGAGGGGAGCATCACAGCCAAATATTCTAAAGATGAGAAAAGGACTCATGAAATCAGCTAGAGACTCCACCTCAAAAGTTAAAATAATAAAATCCTAACTGTTAACATTGAACACTCAATTCATTAAAAATAGAAAAGAGACATAAAGAAATAGTTCTTCACCGAACTATCCACTGAGTGGACAGCATTTCAGTATAAAAAATTATGAAGTACATATGTCTTATACCTACCATATAATATGCCACTTCCAAATGGACTGTGGAAATTCAAGGCTGGAAGTGCTAGGAATTGGCTATGTGCACACCACACAGCTAAGGTAGAATGAACTGGCAGAACTATTATGGAAAACAAGTGGGAATTGCTTGACAATCATCAATTCGTGAATGCCCAGAAATATTGTTTCTAGGTATATGTCTTAGAAAAACACTTGGGGCAAGTGACATTGTACTGAGTAGCACAGGGCTTGTCTGGCAAATACAAGGTCCTGAGTTCGACTCCTAAGATATATATATATATATATATATATATATATATATATATATATATTCAACATGAATATACATATTCAACATGAATATATATATATATGTTCAACATGACAAAACTTATAAAAGTTCATTTACAGTAAATTCTTTGTGATAATTACTCAGCCCAAATGCCTGACAAGACTATCATGCAAACTAAACTGTAATTGCTTCCTTGAAATGGAATACTACACCTGATGGAATACTACATCTGAGTGAAAATTTGAAGATTACAGACACACATATCAACATAAATGTTCCCCAAAATGCAGTACGAGTGAAATAGCAAGTTGTAGAAAAAAGCATTGATATTATTCCTTCTATACAAATTTCAAAACTAGGCAAAATAAAACAGAATAGAATAGAATATGTGTTACATTTAAACATAGCCATGTATATCTCCATACACTAATATACACAGATATATGGTAAATGGTAAGGAAGGTAAGTGAATAAATGTAACTCAGTATTCTGAGTATCACAGAGCAAAGCAGAGAAGATGAAAAGTGGAGAGAAGTTTACAAAACTTTCATTAGTAAAAGTAGAGTCTTGTTTCTTACTCTGAATTGTAAGCAGATCATTATAATTTTTAAACAGTGGTTATGTATTAAAAATGGTCTTCTAGTGTGGTGTGTTTCACAAAGCATTGCATTCACAAGAAAAAAAAAACCAAAACATTTTATGCACCATCAAAAAAGGAGAAGCAAAAAGAAAATCTACCTAATGAGAATTCATCAAGTTTTTTTTTTTTTTTTAGACAGATCATGCTTGTGGATTTAAAAAGAGAAATAAAGAAGATGTTACTATCTAGGAGGGTGAACCTTCATTTTTAACCTAAGCAGTGTCAGGCACAGATTTAAAAGACAAAACTTGTGAAGATATAGTTGACAGAACTGCTGATGGAATGGATGCAATGATGCTGATATATTTTGTACCTGGCTTATTATTAGGAAGAAGGTCAAAGAGACCTGTAGGGAAACCTCTAGTTGAATAGTGAGGGGAAGAACAGGCACAAGCAATGGAAAGACAAAAATACTACAAGGCAACTGAGTCCCCAAAGCCATAGAAGGTAAGGTTTTACATTTTGAACAGGATCATTGCTGCTCTGTGAGTGACTTTGAGGTCATTTGCGGGTGTGAAATTTACAGGAATAATTTTTTCGACTTGAGAATGGCAAGGGTTTGGAACAGCATCTGTAGTAAATGCAACAGGGAAGAAGAGACTAATATAAAGGCTGCCTGTTAGTAGGAAGGGCTCAGCTGAGGTCGACGGCATGAGCTTGTAGGACAGCCAGCTGGCATGACGCATGACCTACTCCCACAACCTTGGCTAGCACTGAGCGGTTATCAAGGTCACAGATATTGTCGTGCCTAAAATACACAGCACACACAGGAACTCATGCGCTCCATGTGGAGGCTGAATGATTTGTTGAAGGTCTACCAAACATCTTAGAGCAAACATAAAAGAGGCATTGTAAAATCCTTTGTACCACACTATGCCATTTCTATGGTGACTAAATATTCCTATCTAGGTAGATACTCTTCAAGATTTGGTTGGTCAGAATTTTCAGGAAAACATATAAAAGAGAGATTAGTGGGGTAAGCCACAGACTTCTCCTATTTTCCTTGGGTCTAGATGTCCCCCCCCCACCCCCAGAGCCTCATGCAGTTTTCGACAGTCCTCTTGTGGCGGTGGCTGAATCCAGAGTGATTGACTGTTAGTGCAGCACTCGGTTTAAGGGTGCTGGGATTAAGGGTGCTGATTGCTGCATGACTCCACCAATTAGATTGGGACCACCCTAGGCCCAGCTGCTTAGACAGAGGATAAAATAGGCAGAAAGACACTGTTAAGTTTCAGTTGTTGCTTTTGGTGTCTTCTGCTGCCATGAACTGCCACTCTCTGCCTTGTGCGACCCTGCCGTGGAGCCAGATAATTATGGGCAGAAACCTCCACAAATTGTGAGCTAAATAAGCCTTTCCTTCCTTAATTCTGGGTGTCAGGTACTTCTCTTAGCATTGAGAAAAGTAACCAAGACACGTCCAGGGCAGTTGACCCAGCAATGTCTCACCCTCAGGCCCCCGTTCTGTGTTGGAGTCTCCTTCAGTCAGTCAGTCAGTCAGTGCTGTCGCTGTCAGTGGCAGAGCCTCACCCATTTCCACAAACTTCTCAGGTTATAGTTACTGCACCCTCTCCTTTGTTGTCGCAGCTGGCCTGGGGGCAGCATATTCCCCATTTTGTAACAGCAGCCAGACAAGAGACGCTACCCCACCTTGAGATCAACTACTGCAGCAGGGACTGCAGTCTACCACCTCCACCTTGTACCGTTGTCGCCTCGCTTCTCGCTGCTAAGTGCTGCCATGCCATGTGACTTCCACTCCTCAAAGATTCTATCTTCCCCAGTGCTTTGAGGAAGCTCTGTTCTTTTACAGCTTCTCCCACCACCAAACCAGACTCCAGAGAACACCCCACCCCCGGGATTCCTGCAGACACTAGTGTAACTAACACATTCCTGTTAGTGTAAGAGGGATTTCAAAAGTATAATCAGATTTCCTTTTGCCCTGGAGAAATGAACAGCATATCCCATTTTCAATACTTGACTTTATAATCTCTGCAGAGCCAGAACCACTATTGTTCTGAAGCATGTGCCTCAAAACTGAGGCACCGCCCATCCCAAACCCTGCACACTTCTCACCTATACTAGGGCAGGCCTTCACACCTGTGTAGGGTCTAGGGAGATAGCTCAGCAGCATAAGCATCTGCCTGACATGAGCACGGTCCGTCTTTCACCTAGAGGAGCTCCCCTTTATTCGTCTTTCCCCATTATTGCCCTTTCTTGCTCCTCATGTTAACATCCCTGGTAGAATAGTACATTAAGGTCCAACTGCAGCTGGTCTCCCGTGCCACCCCCTCTCCAGGCTGCTTTTAGAAAGCCAGGGTGTGCTGAGAGGAGAAGAGAAAGCAAGAGATGGCTGTTTGTTGCCACTGTGACAGGTGCGGTTATGGCAAAAGAACAGTCACAACACTGAAAAATGCGCCAACTGGAATGCCTTGACGCACTGTAAAAAACTTGCACACACATATCAAGGTACACACACACACAGGAGCACACAACACATACAGTGTATAACTAGGTATCTTTTCCATATCTGAACAAAAGACAAAATACCTTTCAAAGGACTTGTTCTTTCCAGGTAAGCTTGTGTAAGGCTGCTTTCAAGGAGGGTTATAGATGAGAAGCAAATGACAAAAAAAAAAAAAAAAAACTTGCTCTAGGAATTTGCAGAATGGCTTCATATTGTTGAATTCCACCCATTAACACATGCACTTAGTTTCTAACAATGACTGACAGACATTTGGAAAGAAAAAGTAAACGTTGACCTGCAGACAGTTCAAGCTCGCCATATGCTTGCTGTCACTGTGAGCAGTGTGTGAACCTCCCTCATTTATTCTCTAGCTGACTAACCTCATGGATTTTAAAGAAAATGAATATCCGTTTGTTTTTCAAATGTGGCATTTTATTTTTCCTTATTACTCATAAGTATGGACAGCAGAATGATTAACAGCTAATTTAAGATGGTTTTAAGGGAAAATAATGGGCTTTTTCACCCAAACCCATCACAAATGTTTTCCACTTAAATGACTGCCCCGCTGAAGAAATTCTCAAGCAATATTTGTAAGTGAAATTTCAGAAGCAAAAATTATGTCTTTCAACACATCTGAACAGAATATTTAAAGGGAACTACTCATGCTTAGATATCCCTCTGAGTGTAACTTGTGTGTGTGAGTAGACATATGGCTAGAAATATTTTTAAAGTCTCACTAATTTTTCCCTTTGAAAATAATTGTATTGCTTCCTCTTTTCAAATTTGTTTAAGCAACCAAACATTCACTTAATCATGTTCTCTGTTTCTCATCCTTGAAACTTCATTTCTTAAGCAATATTAAAATGCAAGGTATTTTGTGTACAAGTGGAAAGAGGAAAATTTAATATTTATTATCTGCAAATTTAATGTCCTTTCCTATGTGGCTATTTAAGAATGAGTCTTCACCTTTTCTTGCTTCAATCTAATAGCTTAGATGGTCAAGTAATTTTATAGTAAAAATGTCATTAAAGTCTCAGTAAAGAAATAAAGAAATTTACTAATATGTAAATATTCTAGACTACGAACAAAGACTAGGGGTTGTATGAGGCAGCTTCGGCCACTCCTGCTTTTATCGTAATGGTAGCTCTCAATAAACAAGTTTGAACTGGTCAGTTGGTTACAATGGTTATTTAGAAGTTATAATGGACATTCTGCCTTTAAGGTGCCACATGTATGTCAAAATATTCTAACTGAATTAAACCAACCATCTAGGATATTTATAACTTTTAATTATTTTATAATAAAAAATTTTATTGCTTGCATTCTAGCAAACCTGCTTTTTCTTCTGAGCACTTTTAAAACATGAATCATGACATTACAAAAATAAGCATCATGCAGTAGGTCATATAAATTAGGCACAAAAATAGAATAAAAATGATCTGATTGCAGGCATGTACTCATTTTCATTCCACCGGACACACCGGTTACAGAAAGATGAGCTACAGCTCAGCCGACAACGTCTCACTGGTCATTTACAGCAGGTCCTTCTCGTCCTTTCAATTCCCAGGGCATGGAGAACACACTGCTTCCACTCAGGCGCCCCAAGGTGATCTGTTCATCTGTAGAAGCAAAGCTGTGGGCATCTGGCACCCTTCCACTGGGAGCTACAAACTCCACTTTGCCACATTGCAAGTTTCCTTAGGCAGCAGATGTCTTTGAGCTGCCGTTCAGGTCTCCAGCTCTAGCAAGCCACCTGGACAGCATGTTCATTGTCCTGACAATGGTTCTGTTGCTTCTTCAGAAAGATTGTACTCAATTTAATTTTTCTCTGACTTCCTAAATGTCCTGTAAAACTATTATATGAAATAAGGCCTCATATTGCAAAACTTTGCATTCAAATATAAAATGAACATGTCAAGTCCTACACTTTTCTTTTTTCTCCAACTTCTGCTATTCACTTTCTATACCATTATGTCAAATTTTTTTCCTTAAAAAACCAATCTTTCTAAAGAGCAGAAAAGTTAAACAACTAACAATTAAAATGCTTGCCCTTTTGCATTTCTGACAATACCAAACTTTAAAGTGCTTCTACCAAAACTTTAAACTGTGGATGTAACCCTCTCAGAGCATTATCATGAAAACATTCTGACTTTCTCGGCTGCTGAAGTGATACTTACAGTATCGTTGTGTCTGTTTGGTTTAAAAATGAGGTTGATAATGATAATGTTTTTCCATAAGATGATCTTCTACTTTTTAATGATACCCGTAGCTTCCCCTACATAAATGACTAAATCCTTACAGAATTTCTGTCTTGATTAGCACTCCTGCTAGTAAAATTTCACATACTAAATCAGCACCAGCTGTAGCGAGCAAGAAAGAAAAAGGCAAGTGTAAATGTTCCATATGCCCCACCAAATTGGCATCTGTGTCAGTAACCCTTTTTTTAAAAACTATTGTATACATACATTCTCTTAAGTGTTTTGTTCACAGAACATTGCTAACAAAATTCTTTCTGTTGGCGTATCAGGGAAAGAGCCTGCCCTGAGCATCATTCAATGACAAAAAAAAAAAAAAAAAAAAACAACATAATTTCTCCTGTTCTCTCATGGCATGGCTACAGATATACCTGAACACTCTATTTATGTTAGTTACTTCCAGTTACTGAACCTTTATTTTGACATCTGTTCCCTGTAATGTGAAACCGCTGCACTCTTAGAAAGCTGCTCTACAGTTGGAGTTTAATTGGCAGCAACACCAAACTGAGTCAGAGAGACAGTAGAATTATTTTGCTCACCTTGAAGATATCTCAGAGGCCAGGTTCAAACAAATAACCTGCTCTGTGGTGGGAGGCAGAGCATGTAAGATTACATTCATCTCATTAGCCACATTTTCTTCAAATTATGGAATACCCTTCTGCAGATATACATTTAGATATGTTAAAAATAACCCCAAGGTATCCCTAAGAAGCTAATAATGTTAGTTTAGGTAGTTTTCAATAGTTTATACATAGGGCATAATAACCATCAGAAAGTTACAGAGAATACCCTAATTAAGAGGTCTGCATACAAGGATGTTAGTAGGCTACGTCCTACAGATATTCGTCTCATAGGCTTAAGGTATGTACTTTTTCACTATGGAAATTCTTTCTGTCATTGAAAAATACTAACTTGGTGAGAGCAGTGCAGGAGACAAGCACAACCTCTATTCTTCACGGTGATCGTTGACTTCTGCTTATGTCTCCTTACACACGTTGGTGTTATTTACTTATGTCTCTTACCATCCTTGATTTGACTGTCAGCTCCATGAGAGTTAGGATGGTGTCTTTGCAAATCTCTGTATCTACCTGTGTGAGAGAGTTTAGTGCACACTCGCTGAACATTTGCTCACATCGCAGTGGTTAAAGAATGCTGAAAAGTAGATGAACTGGTAGTGCACAATCTACCCACCTGGATTAACCCAGTTATAAAAGGATAAGAATACCCTTTGCTTCCCTAAAGTTTCCTTACTACATAAATACATTTTCCTCAAATGTAATCCTGAGATTTAGTGAAAAATGACACTTGGTAACTCTCTACAGGTAGAACTAAAAAGACATTTTCATTATAAGTTCAAAATCGCTTGGGGCAGGGAGATGTAGCTTAGTGTGAAGGCCCTGGATTTAATTTCTAATACCAGCAAAAAATAAATTTTAAAAACTTCTTGGATCTTAAAATGCATTTTATCTTTCTCGTATGTTTGTTTCTTTTGGGTTTTGTGATAGTGGATACAGAACCCAGGGTCTTTACTGCTACATATGCTAAATATTGTCCTCCAGCCCCAAATACAGTTTGTCTAAGTTTTTAGTGAATAATTTAGATGAGAGTGTATAAGACAAATCCATAATTACAATACATTTTACAAGTTATAAATATGAAAATGTTATTAAAACATATATCTTGCCTCATGAGATGGTAGCCTCCAACCTAAGGCTGTGATTACTCAAACAAAGCTCCTGGCCTCCTCTTGGGTAAGCCATATACAAGTTTCTGCCCAGAGAAGTTTGGAGAAGTTGATCCAACATTTACATACAACACATGATATCTGACTATAGTTGCCCACTGTACAGTGGTGGTACAGCTGTTAAATGATTAAACTTGAATATATTTTCACACCATTTGATCAAATAGTTGGTAGTAGCCATGATTCCAAGGTCTGTATCTGGCATGCTTATTTTAATACAGTTGTACACATGATAAATTACACATTGATAAGGTACTTCCACAAATGACAGAGAAATGTAAAAATGAACTTGGAGGATCAGTGTATCAAGACATCCTTTCCAAGAATACTTTATGTATACATATCTTGCTACAGTTTGTTCTGTAGAGTCATCAATCCAAAAGAAGGGTAATCCTTGTATCCCAGTGTGGCATACAGGTAACTTCCTGGTTGATCTCTGTCTGCCGTTAAATATTTTGAACATCAAGTTTAGCTTCTGTG
>PVKN010007256.1:0-26983 GCA_004027915.1 Capromys pilorides
CTGCTCTCATCCTTACCTTTCTGCAGTTGTTCCCCTACTTTAGATGCTATCAATTTAGACATGTTTTCTTTTTTCTTCAGGTGTTATTTCTGTTCTGGTTTCCTCTATATGTTTCTGCAGTTGTTTTTCCACTTCAGATTCTATTAATTCATGCATTTCTTTTTTTAATTCTGATGCTATCTCTGATCTGAGTTGGTCTATACGTTTCTGCACTTTTCTGTGTACGTCATATGCTGCCAATTCAGAGGTTTTGACTATGTGATTCCCATTTTTTTCCATGGTAGTATCTCCTGTATTAGTTCCAGGTGGTCTTGGGATTTGAGATTGCATCTTACTCCTTGTCTTTATCATTTTGTGTAGCAGTGCTCTCTGCATTTTGGTCAAGTTATTCTGTTAGCGCCTAAGGGAGTTTGGGTCCAGGTCCACCAAGCTTGTCCCCCTCTTGCTGTGACTGGCTGCTGGTCAAAGCTCTGGTGGCTGGCTGCCTCCAGGCCCTGTAAGTCAGGGCTGTAGGTGGAGTTGGAGCTCCAAGGCATGGGTGCTGGGCTTGGAGCGTCTTTACCTGTTCACCCAAGGCCAGTCCCAATGGCAGGTGGAGTTCATGGGATGGACCCCGCTGGGGGCTGGAGCCTCTTTATACTTGATCTTGGCGTGGCCAGTCCCAGTGGTGCTGCTGGTCCCAATGGTGGGTTGAGTTCGTGGCAGATTTTCTTACTCTTAAGTTTTTGGGAGTTTTTAATATGATAACTGAATTTTAAAGGCAAGAAAAACAAAACAAAAGTAATGTACAATGGTTCTCACATTGAAGTGGCCATTAAAATCCTTTGGGGGATAATTTTCAGAACTAAATGTGAATGGGATGGTAATCAGTACTGATGTTAACAGATGTCACACTGAGCTCTTGAGCTTAAAAGTTTAAGCATGTGCTTTCTAACTTAGGGATAAATATTAAAGTATAGAAATATAATAGTTAGAGATACAAGAAAATCTTGATATTTTAATCTTTGAGTAGAAGCTCAATGACAATAGAAATAAACAAGTAAATTTCCATTTATGAATCACTCAGCAAATCCTCATGGAGCCCTTCACTCTGCGTTGGACACCAGGAACACAGAGGTGAAGAAGATGGCATTAGTGAGAGAGACAAAGGCATAGGCTCTGAAGACATCAGCAGCAGCCAGTTGTGAACGTTGGAATGGTAGTTGCTATAGGAAAAAAATAACAAGATGTAGGCTACTATGGCTTGGGTAGTTAGAGGAGCCTCTTGGAGGAAGTGATATTTAATCTGAGATTTTGGGAAAGAGATGCTAGGGCTTTTGAAAATTTGGAAGACCAGAGGGATCAGTAAACATGAAGGCCTTCCAGTGAAAAGAATGGTCGAGAAACCTGCAGAGGCCCAGCATGAATGGAGAGTGACAGATTAAGAGGTGACCACCATGACATGGGGGAAGAACATGAGAGGGACATGGCACAAGAGTGTGCGTGCTACATGTGAGGCCTTGAAGGCTGAACTACATACTTAGATTTTATATAAAAAAGAGAAACTATTATAGAGTTTTTTGGGGAATAATGATATGAGCTGACTTACTGATTAGAAAGCTTCTGTAAATTCCTGAGAAGAATTGTAGAGGTAGAGAATAGCTGAAGGATATTAATGCAGGCCCTTGTGAGAGATAGCTTATTCTGTGTGGTACTTATGGAGGCAGATGCAATGAATTCAACAAATTTGAGACATACGTGTCAGTAAAACAGATGCCTTAATTACAAAATTTATTACTGTAGCAAAGACACATTTTGAGTTGCTGTATATATGACAGAGGTATAAATTTCTGTTTCTCTTATGGTTCATGTCTAGTGCTCACCCCAAAGCCTCATGCAGTCATGGGGCGGCTTTTAGAGTTTGTGATCGCTTCTTGATCTAACACTAGGATTGCAGGTGTGAATGCTACACCCTGACCCTAGGGTGTGTAATTTGCATTACAATGTAAGAAGTGGAGAGAGGTTAGCTAGATGCCTGAGCTTCTGCCAATCTTTTTGCTCTTGCTCTTTTCCTCTGCCATGAATGGTTGCTCTAGATCACCATGTGCCACTCTGCTTTGGAGCTAGCTGAGTATGGACTGAAACCTCCACTGACTGTGAGCTAACTAAATCTTTCCTTCCTTAATTTTGGGTGTTGAGTATTTTGTTCCAGCAATGAAAGAAGAGTAACCAAGACACTGGTTACTCTGTCTGTCTGTCTGTCTGTCTGTCTGTCTGTCTGTCTGTCTGTCTCTGTCTCTTTCTCTCTCAATGCAAACTGTTCATTTTTGGTTACAAAAACAGTATTTGTCTTCCATAAGCTTCTCTCTATCTCCTGTAAAGAGGAAAGTGATACTAATATTCATTTGACTTAAGATAGGAGGCAAGCAATTACTTTGGTTTTTCTCTTAGTGTAGTAGGTAGGCCATTTGACCATTTGTATCTGCCACTTACCTAAGCAGAGAGAGAGAGAGAGAGAGAGAGACAGAGAGAGAGAGAGAGAGAGAGAAGAAGAAGAAGAAGGAGGAGGAGGAGGAGGAGGAGGAGGAAGAGGAAGAAGAAGAAGAAGAAAGAAGAAGAAGAAGAAGAAGAAGAAGAAGAAGAAGAAGAAGAAGAAGAAGAAGAAGAAGAAGAAGAAGAAGAAGAAGAAAAAGAAGAAGAAGAGAGGAAAGGAGGGGAGAAGAGAGGAGAGAGAAAGAGAGAGGCGAGGAAAGGAGAGGAGGGGAGGGGATAGAAAGAAAATTAGAATATAAAAGGATAAAAGAAAAAAATACTGAGTTGGATTACCAGAAATCTACAAGAAGGCATTGAGCATACATCTTCCCAGGAACCACAAAGATACTGCGGCAGATTTCTGCATCATTGATTTTGGCTCCTGGCTGTAGATTATCCCATCCCTTTAGAGCTAATATTGATGATGCCATCTTGTTAAAGAAGTCTAGAATGAGGCAGAATACAAAACCATACAGCTTCACATTTTCCTGGGCTTTTTCATAGAGTGGACAGCCCTGGGAAGCCAACTGATAGCCAGGTTGGGGTAAAGAAGGGGAATTAGACAGTGCTCCAGCCTTTTTGTGCTCTGACTCCTAAAAATAGTAAGACACGGAGTAGTGTACAGTGCAGTGCACTGAGTGAACTACACTGTTACATCTGAAGAACAGGTCTCGTGGCTCAGCTCCTTTGGTTACTGTGTGGCAACTTTGATGCCAACAAGGAGGTAGAATCTGTGGCACAGTAGTGATCCCAGTGACTCCTGTCAAATGTACCAGTTAGACTGTTTTAGCCTGGAGGGTTCCCTGCAGAGAAACCCAAAGATCTACCAGAGATGATCTTTGAACATTGGTTTTCTAAGTCATGGCATTAGTTTTCATTCTGTAGAAATGAATAATTCAGGCCAGTGTTCGCTAACTACTGACATTCTTGGTGTGGGAGTGGCCTCTTAGAGATGGAGCTTATTTTCTTGCTAGCTTGCTCCATCAGCATTGATGATGTGACTCACATCTTTCTTTAGTCACTTCCTATCTGACAGAAACCAGTTGGCCTGGATCAATAAAACACTTCTCAAAAGCAACACTAAAACTTGGGATTTATGCATGAAAAAATTGCCATATTTCTAGGTTGTATGACTGGAGGAGAGAACTTCTGGGAATTTTTGTATATATTTAAAAACTTGGTCTACTAAGTGAAGAGAGTGTCAGCTCCTGGAGCATGCATGGTGGTCTCTGGGGGCTCCAGACGCACAGGATGTGTTGGTGGTTTTAGTACCCAGTAGTGACAGTCATGATAGTGGTCTGACAGTTGTTGGGGACTAAATGTGACAGCATAAACTTGGGTCACCAAGTCACTGAATTGTCTGCATTTTTGGTGGTGTGTAGGGTATTCAAAATGCTGCCCTGCTTGCTTCTTCAGATTTTAGTTGCTGGGCTTTTCTTTGCTTCAGCTGTGCACACTGAGTTGACCGATTTTTTTCCATTGGTGAGTCAGACTCCTTCATGAATGGCCCTCCTCCCATGCCCAACCCCAGGGTAGACTGTGAATCATAGTTTCAAAGCAGGCGGTCCTTTTCAGCAGTTTATTTATAGATTTTAAATGTATATTTTGCTAATAGGCTTTTAAGATCATTATTTCTGATCCTTACACCAAGGTATCTTCTTTCCTTTTGTGCAGTGAGACCTAAAGAAGATTTCCATTGTATTCGCTGAACCATGTTCTTCCAAGATGAGTCAATTTCTTCACGAAGGTCCAGGGTTTTCTAAGGCATAACTGTAACTGATGGGTAGTGAAAGGACAGCTTTTCACTCTGGTGATGCAGACGTTCAGCCCATACATGGCAAATGGAAAAGAAGTTGCTTCTCTCTGAAATCATGCTGCTAGAACTCAATGAAGGGCCCGGAGGTTTGCACTAGACCAGACATTGTTGGCAAGAATGGGGCTCTGATAAAGAGAAATGATCTCTCTCTGAAGAAGAATGGTATTCTGAGGCAATCATTACTGCAGATTATTGCTCTGTTCAAATTAAGGAAGTGATACCTGCTTAATGACTTCTTCCTATGAGCTTTGATATCATTATCCAGCATTGGGAAACTCTTGGGAATATGAGCGAAGAAGGCTATGCCTGGAAGAGTCTCTCCTTTTCCTTTAGCTGACTGCTTCTGGCTGCAAGCATAGGCCCAGGAGAGAAAGAACAAAGGTGAAGTGGAAGCTGCAGGCATCAGTGCTGTGGTGCTGGGGTCCCTTCAGAGCTCTGAGAATCCAGCTGACAGGTTTTTCTACTACCTTCCAATTAAGTCTGTCAGTATTGATATCTTTCTTATATATATGAAAGGGAGCGGGGATGTAGGCAATGGTGAAAATGAAAAAGAAATCAGTTTTAAAAATGCAAAATTTACAGGTAGCAATTTTCCTTTTCTTGATGTGAAAATGACAGCAGCAACTAAAACAGGCTGGCAGGATACTGAAGGCTTCATACTCGTTATCTCTTTTTTTTCTCTGCCTTAATATTCTCCATGTACAGAAGCTTCTGCCTAAGTGTGTAAGTGTCATTGTCCTTTTTTCACTATCATAGCAGTTTACCTCAGAGGGTCATTTGTAGGTCAGAAAGGTTTCCTTTTGCCCAACTGTGCCAAGAGATTATGGAATAAGTCAAAACTATAATACTTACTGAGAAGTTCTTGGAACACTGCAGCTTTTGTCTTTTTCTTTTCCATAAAGAACAAATGGGGGCTGGCGAAATGGCTCAGTGGTCTAAAGCGCTTGCTTAGGCAAGCTTAGCCAACTGCGGGGACTACGGTTCAATCCCCTGCACCACATGTTGTGGCAGCCCCACCCTCAGAGCAGGCTGAGCCAGCCATAAAAACAAAATAAAATAAAATAAAATAAATAATAATAAAACAAAGAACAAATGGAAACAAGAGGAGGAGCTTGTGAAGCACCCCTTCATGGGCAGCAGAAGGTGGCAGTGCAGTGATCACTGTGGCCCTCTGCTGCCACTCATCCAGAGGCATTTGAGTGGCCCCCAGCCAGGATTTTTTTCTTCTAAAGCTAAATGTTACATTATCCAGCAGATAAGGGAACTTCAAGGGCACTTCGATGGCTTTTGGTATTGAATGACAATAATTAGGCGGTATACCGAAAGGTTTCCATTTGGATTATTCCCTATTTTCTAAAAGAATCTTAAGAAGAGTATCTGGGTTGTATATTTTAGGCATGCGAGAAGAAACAGTTTACTTTGGAAAAAAATTTCTATTTTCCTTGGGAGTGAGTGGGTTATCTCTAATAATGAAAAGAGAAAAGTATCTGCAATTTGAACAACTTACATAACAAATTAATAGCACAATAATTACCCATTGGCTTACTTAAAATGGGCCAAAAATGCTTACTTTTTTCATGGATGGTTATTCCTTTGCATGTACTAGAGTAGAATAATTCCATATATAAAAGCAATAAAAATGAAATAAGACTTTTGAAAACATATTAACTTATAAAATATTTATTTTTCAGACCCAGAAGTGTTTGCATTTAATCACTTTTATTGTATATCATAAATTAGTCATTTCATTCTGAATTCTGAAAAATGAACATGCTTTGCAAGCATGGCTTTTCTGGAGTGCATGCTCAATGGGATTTACCGAGGTAATGCTTACTTGTTGAGAAGTGGGGGAAAGCATATATAAGCACATTAAAAATGTTTCCCATAGTGGTACTACAATGATAAGAGGAAATGAGAGACAAACCAGGCAAGCTTCCTTCACTGAAATGGATTCTTAGTATGCTAAGTGGACTATGAATGAATTGGGGAAACCTGTTTATTTTTATTTTTATTTTATTTATTTTTTGAGGAACTGGGAATTGAACTCAGGACCCTGCACTTGCCAGGCAAGCACTTATTCCACTGAGCTATCTCCCTGGGCCCCTAGGGAAACTTATTGAAAATCACTGGGAAGCAGTTCCTCTTTATTAACTCTCTGTTCAGAAATTTATGTCCGTCTCTTGGTTTTTTGTTTTGTTTTGCTTTTCTTTTTTATTGCTAGTCTTTGTACTAGCCTGTGTCCCCCATTGTGAGGTTTTTGTGTGAAGTAAAGCAAGTACTGTATTCAGTTCCCAGGGCATATATGATTGCTCAGTAATTGGGGATCTTGTGAGGTAGTACTCAGTAAGCAAGAGTTAACTGACTGGGATCCATTCCAAGTGGAAAAAGTACAGGCACATGAGAAGTGGTTGCTGCCTGATGGCTTCTTGGTCCTATCCTGTGAGGTCTCAAAGGCCAGGACATGGGTTCTTATTAAAGTTTAATAACATCAGCGTATCAGACAAAGTACCATTTCACAGGTACCTGGTCACTAAATCCCAGTGAGTGCCAGAACTTGCTGTTTAAGGTTGTGTGGGAGCCTTGGACATTGGTTTGTGAATCTGGGCCCAGGGCTTCATTGTTCTTCAGGCCATTTGGCAAACTGGATGGCATTTGACAGATATTGAGCTAGAGCTTGGCAGCTACCACTGGCAGTGTTTAGGAGTATAAAAAGGTTATGGAATGGTAGCACCTTCCAACTTGTCTAGTAGACTGTGCTCTGCTGTTAATATATTTATCTGTGGGAAGAGTTACAGCTCTGGTTGTTGGCTCTGCCATTCCACACCAACTCCAGGGGAGAATTACAAAATCATTGTCCAGGCATCAGAGCTACTGTGTACAGCAGTGAAATCTGATGTTAATGCTATGTTGAGAAACAGTTCTATGTTAGTAGATGTACTGGGTGAATGGCACCTGCATTGGGGAGATATTTCTGGGTAGAGTCTACGTAGTGCTCGTTCCAAGGTGCAGAGTCACAATATATCCAGCTTAAGTGATGCCCAGTACCATGAGTTTGATAATTGCTGAATGAAGGCTTCTGGTGTATGGATAGACTCTTCAGTGCCTGAGAAGTACCATGGAATTTTACATCAAAAAAGAACCTACATGAAGGAAAGCCCTCATTTCAACCACATTATAGGCTGCATTATACATTAAAAAATGATTTTCTTCCACAGTTGGCTAAAGGAGCAGTCTGACACTTTCACTAAGTATTTAGATCCTAATTTCTATTTCAGATCTCAGTTGAATTTTAACTGAGAAATTTTAAGCCAAACTCTTCTAATATATATGATACCAGATATTTTCTGAGGTTTTGGTTAAAGGAATCTTTTAAGTTTACAATCCCTTTATCAGTCTCAAATTTTCATCATTCCTCTGTAGGACAACTAGAGTCCAAGCAATAAGCAATGTGACTAATTGGAAGATCCAAAAACAGGAATCAAGAGAGGCAGCAATAGAAGGTTTGAAAGTTGGGGTTTTATTAAAAGAGGAAGTATTAAACGTGCATATCACTTATACGTACTTTTGTGGCCTTTGACATGCTGTCATTTTATGAATTATCCAACTTTTTAAGCTTTATTTATTTTATTTATATTAGCTTGCCATTGGGGTGGGACTGGTGCAGCATGTGGTGCCAGGGGTTGAACTGTGCTCCCTGATGTTGCCTAAACTTGCCTAAGCAAGTGTTTTAGACCACTGAGCTATCTTGCTGGCCCCTGAATTATCTAACTTTAAAGGGCTGAAGGAGAGGCCTGACTGGGGATTGCAAATATAGTGGGCAGCATAGCTGCATAGGGTAAGATCAAAAGTAGAGCTCTTCCTTATCTCTGACATCCACATTTCCATTTTGGACACACAAAGTCACAAATTCAGTCACTCTGTAGCAAATGCTAGGCTTAGGCATGTAGTGGCATGGTGGGCCTCGATAAAGGTTTGTGCACCTTAAGTTCTCATGCATTATGTATCATGGGACTATACTCTTGCTATTCTTATAATTGCATTTAGTCTGGATGGTGCACAGGAAATCCGCGACTCCTATCGCCAGGCACTTAGAGAGGAGAGTCTGCCAATTCTGTAACCGTGATAGTGGCAGCAATATTCTTGGGCATCTTGTTTCCAGAGCATCTGTAATGGGAAAAGAGCCTGTAAGGAGGCTATTAACCTTGACTATGCTAAATTTAGAGTGCTGTCAGTGATCCTCTGCATAGATACCCTCTGCCGATTTCTTCCTTGATTAGTCTTTCCTAATATTTTTGCCTATATGTGTCTGTGTGGTCATAGGAAATTATAATTTATAATCTCTGCTTGGAGTCCTTAGGCTGCACTCTGTTCTAGAGTCCAGATATCTTTTGTTTCCTTCTTTTGCCACTGAACACAGATTTCCTGGCAAGTTGGACAAGCAGCACTGGACACAAGGAAGTGTGGAGAACAGAAAATGGTCAGTTACCGTGTGCCTAACTCACAGGAGGGGATTCCAGCTGCTGCGTAGACCAGAAGGCAGTGTGTGCTGTGAGCACTTGTCTGAATTAAGAACCAGGTAAAGTAGGGGACAGGTATTTTAAGCAAAAAGGTTGAATAGAAACCCCAAGGTGACATTAGCTGATTCCCCAGTCCTCAGGGAATCAACTGGTGATTACCTTCTGTCAATCCACAAATCAGACGTAGGGCTGGGAAGTTGTATCCTACTAATCAAAGCACTGCAGCGCAGTGAGGACATACTTCTTAGCGTTCTCTCATGCAGTAACTTATTAAATAACGTGTGTGTGTGTGTGTGTGTGTGTGTGTGTGTGTGTGGTACTAGGGATTGAACTCAGCACCTTGCACTTGCCAGCCAAGCGCGTACTCTACTGAGCCATCTTCCCAACCCTGTAACTTATGAAGTGAGGAAGAGCTAACTTGATCAAAGTGCTAAGAACTGGAAGAGATGAACAGCAAAGTAGGCCAGCATTCTACAACAGATAGGACATGGAGATCCAGGCAAGCCAGGTCTTTCTGAGATGACTGAAGCTGCAACATGTAGAGCACAGATTACCAAGACATCAGGTTGTAAGAGAGGAATAGGAAGAGTTGTAGTCTGGGCTGGGGAGATAGCTCTGTGGCACAAGTGCCTGCCTATAAAGTGCAAGGTCGTGAGTTTGAACCCTGGTCCTGGAAAAAAAAGAAAAATAAAAATAAAGTTATTTTAAAAAAAGAGTTGTAGTCAGACTTTGAGATATGGATCATAATACCATTAAGGCTAAATACCATGCATCGTGCCAAGTAATTTCTAGGTAAATATTTATTGAGTAAGTGCATAAATATAGAAAAACTTGCTTCTTGATACTGAGAATAGACTTAGAGTAAGGTAAGGACTATTTTTTTTTTTTCTTTTTTTGTACTGGGAAGGTGTTTGTGCCGCTGAACTATTTCCTCAGCCCTGGTAAGGGCAAGTTAATGCTGATTTGCTAATGAATTGACTTAAAATAGTCTTAATCCAGCAATCCCTTTTGTTTTTCCTAATGTTAGGACAGCTTTTATTACCTGAGGGCAAGATTGAGCCTGGTTTACAGAAATGGTTTCCTGTAGCCTTCTCAGCTGGTATTTGTTGGGTGGAAGTGAAATCTAGGAGCAAAAAGCATCAATATGCTCTCACATGCTCAAGAATGCTAGTGCCTGGGATGCAAGAGTGAAACACATTTGCGTTTGTATTCTCAATGAATATATACCTTTTTCAGAGTATTTAAACCCATCCAGGAGCTGTGCAGCATAATCAAATGTGTTGAAGCCCTCAATAATCATTATGTAAAATTAAATGAAAGAATATGCATAGTTGTGTGGTTAAACTAAAAGTAATTTTCAACTTATGATGAACAATAGAAATGCAGAGAAATCAACTGATATTTTCCTTTCCTTTCTGGATCTTTGGAACAATACCTGGCACATAGTGCATGCTTAATCAGTATTTATTACATGAGGAAATGGACTAAAATCAGCAGACTGTCACAATAGGAAAGAACTGGATTTGAAATGTGGAACCTTGATGAATAGGTAAACTTTGCCTAATGGGAACCTTGTGGAGGGTGTACAGTGTTATTTGCTGTGAGCAAGACTTAGGAGAGTGGGACTTGGTCTTTATGAGACACACAACATTACATTTCCTGTCTCAGTGGTTGCTGTGTTTATAGAGTAAACAAGAAATTGCCAGACAGTTTTATTTTTGATTGAGAGAATAAAATTACCGTGTCCATAAAGAATTTGAATTGACTTTGCAAAATTCAAAGATCAATTATTTATTAAGTATAAAGTATGGTTTTAAACTGTGATGTTCCAGCATCATTAATGGATAAGCAATAGATATCCTGGCTGACGCGTCCTCTAATGGACACTGCTTGTGAGCTAACCTTTCATATGGGCATCTTTCGGGAGGGACAGACAGTAAGAGCTGAGGAGGTTTACCATATCAAGGAAAGCCAGAAGGTTTGAAAGAGAAAAGAAATGGAACAAAAGAAGAAAGAGTGGCTATCAGGTTTCTATGTCTTTGTAATTTGCATCAGTTGACAGCAGTTATATAAGTCGATTTTTTTTTCTTTTGCAGTAACTGGGACTGAGCTCAGCACCTTGAACTCGCCAGGCAAGCACTTATTTTACTGAGCTATCTCCCCAGCCCCCCAAAACATTCTTTTCTTTTTTTTTTTCCCCCCCCCGGGACCAGGGTTTGAACTCATGACCTTGTACTTGCCAGGCAGGCACTTCTGTCATGGAGCTGTCTCCCTGGTCTGACAGCAGTTACAGAAGTTATTTCATGTAGTTGGCAATTGTGATTGTTCCTCCATCTCTGTGAACTGGGCTGTTGCCAGTGCATTCTCATTAGGAAGTGTGATGTGCTACCTAAAATCCCATCCCATTTAATCACTACTGCTACTGACAATATAGTTATCTTTGGTTCTGGAGTTTTAATTAAGGTGGCACCTATAATTTGGGCTTTCTGGATTTACAAAGAGTTTACAGTACTCACATTTGAAACAATGTTTTTAAAAACACTCTGAGGTTTGTGCTAACACAAGAAGGGAGATGTATTCTGAGTGGAATTTTCAATCTCATGAATATGAAAATTTGTTTTTTTGTGATGAAACTGATAATTTCGTGTAGGACTCATGCACTTACTGAGAATTCACCAGGCCCAGAATATGCTTAACTTGAAGTGAAGGAACACTTTGTGGTTCTATTTGCATCTGGGTTGTTAGTGGGATAGAAAATTCAAGTAATGGGAAGAACTGGGCTATTTCCAATAATATTGTAATGAAAGTGAAACAGAAAAATTGGCAAGTGTACATAAAATAGGATTTTTTGCCTGATGCTTATTTGAAACTTTTATTTATGGGTAAACTTTTTGGGTAAACTTTTATTTATGGGAGGTAGAAATGTCTTCCAAATATTTATTTTTTCTTTTTTTTGTTTTTAGTACAGGGTCTACGGGGTCTCACTGCACAGGTCAGACTCATAGTGATCTTCCTATTTTCAGCCTCCCAAGAGCTGGGATTTACAGGCGTGCAATACCACTCCCCATCTCAATCACTGTCTCAGCGGTCCCTGGCGGTGGGGCTGGCACAGCATGCCAAGGATTGAATGCTGGTCCTTGCACCTGCCTAAGACGGTGCTTCAATTCACTGAACTATCTAGCTGGCCCCTAAATATTTTTTAAATAATGTGTGATCTATGTATACTTCTTTGATGTATTTATTTATTTCTATTTATTTATTTATTTTGCAGTAATTGGGGGTTGAACTCAGGACCCTGCACTTGCCAGGTCCTTTGACTTATTTATAACAAAAATCTATGGTGTACAATCCTGGAAGTTATTAGGAAGATAAAGAGTAAATGATGATATTGAATATATTTAAGATATAATAATGATACATGATCATTGTACAGAATAGAAGAGAATACACTGCAATATAATAAATACGATACATTTATTGAACAGAGTATAGCAAATACTGTTTTAAGTGTTTTACAGGTGTTACCTCTATGTTTCAACTACGTGTAAGATAGGTACTATTGTTATCCCCCTTTTACTGATGGGCAGACTGAGTCAGGCAGAGGAGGGTTATGTGATCTGCTCTAGGTCACACATTTGGGGAGTTGACATTTAAACTTGGACAGTTCAGTTCCATTTCCCTACACACTATTAATATACCCCCTCTGAGTTTGAAGTTGGGGAAGTTTTTGTTGGTTTGTTTGTTTGTTTTTTATATATAACCTCTACTGTCAAGAGTTATTCAAAAGGTGAAAGCACAATCCATACATAGGTAAGGACATTGCCAACAGATCCTGTAATTTGTGTATCTACTTCACATGCAGCTAGATTAGATTTCAACAATGACTTTTAAGTTCACTGCTGCAGAATTTAGCAAATTCTGTCTTAGCTTTCACTGATGAAAGTCATGGTCTCAGATTTAATTGATTGACTGGTTTATATATGCTTAAAATTCAATATTGATATTTACAAGTGGGCACATTGGATTTGATTAATTGCTACATTTAATTTAGTGTAGAGCACGTCTTATTCTGCAATCAGCTTTGCTGATTTTATAATCAAGTCCTCGTGGTTCCTAGATGATGACATTAGCTATCAGAAATGACAACTTGAAGATTGACACTTTTCTTTTTAATTGAATATAGGCTTGTTCCAGGAAACAGTTCCCTACTGGCTCCTAGTCTTGCTGCTTTCTATCTTTGCCTTTACAAACATGCATTGTCTTGGTGGGGTGACAGATATAAGTGTAATGGCTATGGTGACGAATACAGAAGGAAGATCAGGATTGCTCTCCGGTGTAATTTCTATGAGACTTCTAACATAGGAGCACTTCTTAAGAATTATTTTTGAGTTAGATTGAAGACTTTGCAGAATTTAAAAATTTTTATCGCTTATAATCACTTATGTGACCATACATCCAAATGTCACTTAATTAAAAAAACTGTGGGGTTGCAAGTTTAACATGATGAGAAGTATAATTTATAAATGCTTTATTACTTATGTTAATTGCGTCTAGCAACCCCATGCAATGGATGTAGTGTGTCTAGCCTGTGATCACCACACACTTTCAAGTTAGCCTGTTAGTTATTTGTTTGGGCAATAGCTGTCCCTTGAACACCCACCCTGTGCCTGTGTCAACGCAGATGCTGAATAGAGACAGTGAGCAAGAAGCAGTGTAGCCTGCTCTTGTGGATGAGGTGGTCTAGGCAGAAAATGCTGCTAGATGTGATGAAATTATCATCTGAAATGGGTCCACACTTGCCTTTCCAGCTGCTTTTACATTACAAAGGCATTTTGTCTGATTCAAAGCATTCCATCCTCTTCTGGACTGATTGGAAATTCAGAAGTGGCAGTCTGGCTGGAGTCAAAATTTCCCTGACTTTCTGACAACTTAAGTGGAAGTAAGGCTGAGCATTAAACATAATTCAAGAACTACAGCCACAACCAGAAAAAATATGAATTTATCTTTTTTCTGTCAAATTTTTAAAAACTTTTAAAAGAATAAAAAATAGTAAAGCCAATAGAAATGATAGAGAATTTGACTAAACAAGATGATAGAAACTCAGCAATGATTATTATATTGCATGTTGTTCTAAAATTAGTAGTTCAGGTTACCAGATATAAGCAAGCAAAACTGGTCAAAAAATATTTAAAAGCAGGAAAAAAAGGTAAGCAATAACTGTTCCTTTCAATAGACCACTAAAAACCAGCACTACAGTTAGCCAAACTATCCTGTGTATATACATATATTTTTTCCTTCTTTCTTTCTTTTCTCTTTGCCCTCATCCAAGCTGTTTCTTCCTTTTGAGCAGTTTCTTTTCCTTTTACAATAGCTATTGTACCTTCGGTATTTTAGTTCCTATGCTTTGAATAGACACAGTTGAAGTCATTGTTAATAATGTACTTTTGAACTTTAATTCCTCTGTGTGATATAATCTTACCAGTTACAGGTATGCAAATCAAGAAAAATGATAGTTAACAATATTTAGTGTTATAAAATGTGTTAATTCTGCAGTGTATACATTATTATACATACTTAAAAATAATTCAAGTCACATTGAATCAGACTTTTCACTGAGGCTAAGGTTCACACAGAGTCCCCTTATTTATAAGAGTACATCAGTCCCTAAATCACCCAGTAAGAAGTTGTTGGATAAGCTATTCCTTTTCTAATATTTGTTTACCATGACACATAAAGCTATAGATTTGCACAACTTTATTGCTGTTACCATGTAAAAATAATAATAAATAGTATATCATCACATTTTTGTTTCAGATCAGTTAGTTACTTCTTACATTTGCAGCAATTCCACAAGATATTTTAATATTCATTGTACAAGTGAGTAACCTGAAGGTCATGTACAGTGAAGACTACCCACAGTCACATGCCTAGTATTGACTGTACCAGTATTACAGTGTACATCTCTATGACTTCACTACTTACCTGTCTTGTCCTCATGGGATGAAGATGGTAGATCCAGTAATGGTTAAATTAGAAAGAACCGCATGAACACATAGACCATAGGCATTGTAGCATTGCTCTGAAGTGAAGTAAAGCTGATAGAATAGTGTGCAATGGTGTCATTGGGGTCTTTTAGTGCCCAGAATTTTCCCTCTTGCTTTCAGCATTGTTGTAGAAGGTGTAGAACTTCCAATGAAGGCCAACTGTTATGAAATTATTTGTCGTGTAGAAACTTTGATTTTCACATGTACAAAAACTTTTGAGACACTTCTCTTATAGATGGACAGGAGGATGCGATTCATATACATGACTAACTCCCTGAGTTTAGCAGGGGCTGCTGCCTATTAAGATGAACTTGTTTATGCAGAAGGTTATGGAAAAGAAAGGCTTTTTTGAACACAGATGATGCCACCGTCAACAATAAACACTTAAGTGTTTTTAGGAAGTATGTTTTACATGAGTCTCTCAAATTCTGAAGTTCGTTGGCTTCAGTAACACTCTTTTATACTCTCTTGTTAATTTTCATTATTTTTTGGGGTGTGGTACCAAGGATTGAACCCAGGACCTTGTGCTTGCCAGGCAGGCACTTAACCATTTTGTTTTCATAGTATTAGTTGAAGTTTAAGGAGGAACTCTAGTGACCTAGAACTTTGATATTTTGGATAAGTCATGACATTTCCTCAAAGTCAGAACACACACACACACACACACACGCACACACACACACACACGGTTCACCATTTTCAGACATTTATCAATTGAGATGTTTTGTTGATGTTCATCAAAATGTTTCTGCTCTGAATTCCATTCTTTTAGCTCCCTATACTTCTATAAGAATATCTCCTTCTTCTCACCCAAATGTAGACTAAAATAGGGACAATTTTGAGAGAAGTATTACCAACAGATATATCCATGGGTTCTGATAACACAGAGCTCATTTCAGCTGGTGAATTTTATTTTGGAAGCTGTTGAGCAAGGGCTACCTACTTAAGATGGGAAGTGGCAGGGTGATATTTCTTGCTCGCAAAGTGTAGGATCCAAAACCTGGCTCTGCTTCCTTCTAGAAGGCAACCTACCACACTCTTAAGAAAAGCATCTTGCGTGGACAGTGTCTGCCATTAGTTGATAGCCAACCTTGTGTCTCCTGATACTGACTTTGCTAGAGCATTAATAAACTCCCTCTTATTGTTGGGGAGGTCCTTTGCCAACCATACAAACAAGCCTCCACCTGAACCCAGCTTTTGCCTCTTGTCTATCTTTTCCTCATACCTGTCGTTATTTCCTTGGGCTATACCAAGAAACCACCGAGTCCCTACAGCGACAAATGTGAGCCCTATAGTTTCTAGCATTCCTGTGGAACTTGATACAGTGTTTTCTGATGAAATAATGGGAAAATACTGTTTCTTATTTATTTTTCTTGTATTTAGTACAGGGTCTACAGTGTCTCACTACATAGATTGGACTTGTAGTGATTTTCTTATTTTCAGCCTCCCAAGCATTGGGATTACAGGTGTGTGCCACCATATCCAGTCTCAATTGCTAGCTCAGTGTGCCCTGGGGATGGGGCCAGCATGGCACACCAGGGATTGAGTCTGGGTACCTGTGCTTTAATTCACTGAGCTATCTGACCAAAAATACTTTTTTTTTTTTTCCAGCACTGAGGATTGAACTTAAGACCCTGTGCTTGCCAGGCAAGCACTTATTCTACCAAGCTAGCTCCCTGGCCCCTAAAAATACTGTTATTATATGACCTTTCAGTTCAGAACTCACTCTGATTTGTATTGATTGTATGAAAACTCTGGTAGTATTGATATATGGAAATTAGAAACATAATAAATTAACTTTTATTATTTGTTTTATTATTTATGTATTTAGTATAGGTTCTACAGGGTGTAACTACACGGATCAGACTCATAGTGATCCTCTTGTTTTTAGCCAGCCAAGCACTGGAATTACAGGCATGCACCACCATACCCAGTCTCAGTCACAGTCTCAGCACTCCCTGGGGATGGGGATAGCAGGGGACAGCAAGGCATGCTAGGGATCAAACCTTGACCCCTGCATCTGCCTAAGCAGGTGCTTTAATCTGCTGAGCAATCTGACTGGCCCAATACGTAAGCTTTTAAAGCAAAACTTTTCAGAAGGAGGTAACTATTAATAGAGTAAAATTTTAGTGTTATTTATTGCTCAAGAACTGTTCAAAAGGAAGAAAATTAGAAGTGGTTTGTGACAGAGGCCTTGTTGACATAGTTAGAATTAAACTTGAAAGCTGAGCCAGCTCTTAAATTCAATAGGCTGCAGCAGATTAGAGCAGTTTTGTAAATGTACTTTATGGACTTCAGTTTGCAAGACATTACATTGCCAGCTTAATTATTGTAAAAGCTTCCTCACTGGTATTACAGGCTAGTGTTTTAAGTGTTTGATGCGATAATGACAACTTCCTTAATGCCGTAGTATAGAACAGTTGTGCCAAGCCTATGGCATGTGCAGGGCTGTTTGTTATCACTGAAAACTTTAAACGGTTCAGAACCATCCTTGGTGTGGGATACTGTTTAGGAATTAATGGTGATATTGAAGTTAAGAGATGTCAGGATTGTTTGTAGCTTTTGGCCAATAATAAAAGTGATTTTTTTAAATAAAGTTAGGGGTAGTCAAGTGGGGCAAGTTAGTGGGCTGATGAAAAGAAATGTACTTGGCAACAGTTCATTTTTTGCCTGTGACATTTAGAAAACAGTGTTTGGATGGATTTGAGCAAAGAAAGAAACTGTAAGGCATTCCAGTGTGGAAGTTTGTCATTGTCTTTGCCTTGTGCACCAAGGGTCAAAAAAGTCATTTTCGCAAAAAATGCTCTGGGATGTTGATTGAATGTTAACTCCAGGCCTAGAATTTATGGGTACTTTGTGTTTCTAACATAATGTGCACTTTCCTTAGAATCAGAAAGATTATTGTTCTTCTTCAACTCCTTTTTATATGTTTGCACAAGGCCTTCAGGGAGTCACACTATTCACACCATGAGCTTTGACCTCTTTGTTCCACAGGGAGTAAGAGAAATTCAAGGTTTAAAGGAAGTTTTCACTCCATGTTCCATCCCAAATTAGACTAGACTTATTTTCTTTATCTTCCTGTAGCTACTTTTTAACCTATGCTGATAGTTTCCAGTGAGATAGGGACATGCCTTGGGTGAAATGCCATGATCACGCCCAGAGTGCATTGCTGAATAGATGCTTCTTTACATTGACAGAGAGGAGAAATTAGTTAAGGGGTTCGCCCACAAGCAAAAAACAAAAAACAAACAAACAAAAAATGAATTTCTCAGATCCACCTTCAAGGGACTAGGGAGATAGCTCTGTGGCACAAGTACCTGCCTGGCAAGTGCAAGGTCCTGAGTTCAATCTCCGGTTCCAAAAGAAAAAGAGTATGCTCCAAATATGGCGAAAGGAAAATGACATCTCTCTTGTTAGATCTCTCCCTTCACATATTCCTTGGTAAGGTCTGCAGCACCCTATTCCACTGAGGAAAGAAAAGAACCAGTTGGAATTCTTATAGGATGTGAAGTATTGGTCAGAATACTTCAACAAGGCACATGGCTTTCAGCAAGAGAAGATTCATTCCCTGACTTTTCACTTCAGTTTCATAGGTCTGGGTAGAGAGGGCACATGGCAGTGGTGAGCCCTATTCTCTCATATACTATAACTTGAATTATTTGTCTCTTTCAATTCAGACCTTCAAATATTTTTTGAGCCCTGTAATCCTAACAACTTTTAAGGGAGAAAGTATAAAATACAATGATTTCCTCACGAAATTTTTGTAAGTTTAGCACTCTTAGAACTTTCCTGGGATATGCCATTCTTACATGCTCATGTTTGACTTATAATATTGTGTGTGTGTGTGAGAGAGAGAGAGAGAGAGAGAGAGAGAGAGAGAGAGAGCGAGCTTTTATTTTTGAGACAGAGAGGAACTTTAATTCCTCAAGCTCTGCGACCATTCACTTGGGAAGGCTTTCCTCTTCTACTCTCTTCAACTTCTTCCTGCTTCCTCCTTTATCTTTCTTGCTACATTCTCCAATCATTCCTTTGGTCTCTGTGTCCCACCTAATTGACAGTTTGCATCAGATCTCAAGCACAAGATTTGGGCTTTTAGCAATTCTGATGATGGTTGTTTTGAATCTGTTTCTGAAAGCTTGAGCTAATGATCAGTTAATTGTTGTTATAGTTGTTTTTAATGACTTTACAATGAAGAAAAAATAACATCTAATGAGAATCTTAACTATGTGTCAGGTATAGTGCTAAGAGTTTTGCATAAGTTCAGTTTATCTTTGTAATATGAAAGTGCTGAGAGTATAGCTCAACTGCTACAGCATGTGCTTAGTGTGTGCAAGGCCCTGGTTTCAACCCCCTGCATCAACATAATAATAATGAATATAATAGTGCAAAATGTAGCAGTACTTTTTCCCTTTTTGCAGTTGTAAATGGCTCTGAAGACTGTGTAACTTGCTCAGTGTCTCATACCTGGAGCTGTATGGGGGCAGAGATTCAGGCATCCAGGTTCTCAAATACTTTGTCTCTCAAAAGGTTGTGTTCTCCAGTGTAGACCTACTGAACCAACACTGATAGTGGAACAAGATGTAAAGGTGTTTTGAGTCCACACTGAGAGTTGAGACATTGCATTACCTAGGAGTTCAGCTAGAAGTTCAATGTGTAAGGAAGGGCAGTGGTACTTTTTCGCTGGTCACACTGGTGGGATGTGATGTTGAGGTCTGTTTATTGGGCTTTGAAAGAAGTGGGATGGGAGAAAAATGTTCAAAGGAACCTTGAGTTAATGATGACCTGTAGATTGACGACTGGCATATAGAAACATGACCTGTTTATGGTAAGGAACATTTACCAGGAGGAAATTCTGGAAACATTATTATTATCATTTTGTTCGTTTGTTCGTTTGTTTATTTATTTATTTATTTATTTATTTATTTATTTATTTATTGTCTTTTTGAGACAGGGTCTCACTGTGCAGTTCAGGCTGGCCTTGAGCTCACTTTTGTAGCCCAGGCTGGACTCGAACTTGCACTGATCCTCCTGCCTCAGCCTCCCAAATGCTGGGATTACAGGCGTGCACCACCACGCCCAGCTGGAAACATTAAAAAGGCAAGAAATCATTTTTAAATGTTTAATTCTTTATTACAGGTACTACAGTAGTTTAGGTTTGAAAGTGTAATGTAATAGAGGTACAATTGTAATGGAGGTACAATTTATGATTCATAGAGCCATTCATGTATTAATACATATCATGTATAATGTTCATATTATGGGATTCAAAGGATAATATCATCACTTTGCATGATTATAAAGATTGATTATTTTATCTTTGCTGTTATAATATGTTATATATTTGGGATAGCTGCAGTACTGAATCCTTGGTCAGAAACAAACACTCAATTACTGTGTAGTTCCAGTAGGAAAACAGGACTTGCTTTACAATTGTTCACTATGCACAGTTATTTTAAGGATTTTAATGTGGCAAAAAGGAAATGTCTATACAGAACTTCCATTATAACATTAACTCATTTGATATTTATTGAATGCCCACTATGCCCATTGAATTCACTTTTAATTTTGAAAATCTTACATTATAAGTAAACATTAGCTGAGTACAGAAATTCATTTGATATAATATTGTTAGAATCTTATATATAACAAGGATAGACTTGTTGGCCTAGACTTGGATCCTGAAACACAAAGGCATGATAAACAACTTTGTTGAGTACTTTATACTTCCAAACACACCATGTTATTTAATTCTCACACTGCTGATGTTGTAACTCAGAAATGAGGCAAGTCCAAAAAAGGAAATTAGTACTTTATTTAAGCTGGTACCCAGCGGCATACACCCGGCAAGATGTGACAGGGTGCACGCCATGGCAAGAGAACAGTGGGTTTTTAAGCTTGCAAACCACAAAAGGGGTGGGGTGGTGGGAGTACAACCTGGGAGGCCAGATATGGGCTACAGAGCTTAGGACAAGGGAGAAGCAAGGGGAGCACACTCCTGGAAGGGGCAGATACGAGCTGTAGGGCTCAGGGCAAGGGAGAGGTGGGGGAAGTGCACTTCTGGAAGGAATCAGATAGGGGATACAGAGCTCATCTAGGGCTGTAAGGTGGTGGATAAGTACAGAGTTTTAGTTTACTTTAAACATAGAATGGCAACACACACAGAACAAGATGGAAATGCTGTGGTTAAGGTACAACAGCTAAGGTCTCAACATGCCCATTTGATGGAAAGATGGACGACTGAGGCAGTGCCGTTGCCCTGTGTACCCTGAGAGTGTGCTATTATGTTCATAGATGAAGAATTGTCCTATTGTTTTGAAAATTCATAGCTAAAATATTTGTTTATATAATCCATTTGACAATTAATCACATTCTTTCCTGATAACTCTTCTATTTTTATCTTAATAGTCTAAATTATATTTATCTTTTTATCCATTTTATTTTATTTTATTTTTCACTTTCTTAAAGCATTTACTTTGAAACATTATGGAAAAATCAGAGGTACACATGGAAAAGACATGATCACAGATCAGACATGATCAAGAAAAGATGATGTCACCAGAACAGCTTAGCGATTGTTAGCTACTCTGAAGCCCAAATTCTCAGAGCATGACATGTTTCAGGGCTCAAGGGAATGCTTAATATTCTTCTCCTTCCTCTTCACCCTCTCCTTCCACAGAATCCACGCCAACCTCCTCATTATCTTTCTCAAGGACAGCCACGTCTTCCCAGGCCTCAGTAAACTCCCCTTCCTCCAGTCCCTCACCCACGTGCCAGTGAAGAAAGGCACAGTTGGCATACATCAGATCAAACTTGTGGTCCAGGTGAGCTCAGGCCTTGGGGATGGCTGTGGTGTTGCTCAGCATGCACACAGCCCACTGTACCTTAACCAGGTCTCCACCAGATACCACAGTGGGAGGCTGGTAATTAATGACCACCTTGAAGCCAGTGGAACATCAGTCCACAAACTGGATGCTGCGCTTGGTCTTGATGGTGACAATGGCAACATTGACATCTTTGGGGACCACATCACCATGGTACAACAGTCAGCAAACCATGTATTTACCATGGCAAGGGTCACATTTTACCATCTGGTTGGCTGGCTCCAAGCAGGCACTGGTGATCTCTGTTACAGAAAGCTGCTCATGGTAGGCTTTCTCAGCAGAGATGACAGGGGCTTACGTGGCCAGAGGGAAGTGGATACGAGGATAGGGCACCAGGTTGGTCTGGAATTCTGTCAGATCCTCATTCAGGGCTCCATCAAATCTGAGGGAAGCAGTGATGGAAGACACAATCTGGCTAATGAGGCAGTTCAGGTTAGTGTAGGTGGGGCGCTCAATATAGAGGTTTCTACGACAGATGTCATAGAAGGCCTCATTGTCTACCATGAAGGCACAATCAGAGTGCTCCAGGGTGGTGTGGGTGGTGAGGATGGAGTTGTAGGGCTCTACTACAGCTGTGGAAACCTGGGGGCTGGGTAAATGGAGAATTCAAGCTTGGACTTCTTGCCATAGTTGACAGAGAGACGTTCCATCAACAGGGAGGTGAAGCCAGAGCCAGTGCCCCTGCCAAAGCTGTGGAAAACCAGGGAGCCCTGCAGACCTGTGCGCTGGTCAGCCAGCTTCTGAATTTGGTCCAAGACGAGGTCAATGATCTCCTTGCCAATGGTGTAGTGCCCACAGGCATAGCTGTTGGCAGCATCTTCCTTGCCTGTGATGTGCTGCTCAGGATGGAAGAGCTGGCGGTAGGTACCAGTATGCACTTCAGCGATGACTGTGGGTTCCAAATCTATAGACACTGCCCTGGGCACATGTTTGCCAGCACCAGTCTTGCTGAAGAAGGTGTTGAAGGTGTCATCTCCGCCCCCAATGGTCTTGTCACTTGACATCTGGCCATTGGGCTGGATGCCATGTTGCAGGCAGTAGAGTTCCCAGAAGGCATTGCCAATCTGGACACCAGCCTGGCCACTGTGGATGGAGATGCACTCACGCATGACGGCTAGGGACAGGGGGTAAAGGCAGCAGGACAGAACCAGGTCTCAGTTACCGTTCTCAACAAGCTAAGAGTCAAGGTAAGTAGCGCACTTATCCATTTTATTATAGTTTTATTTTTACCAAATATCCTGTAAATCTTATGTGGGTTAGTTTCTTTATATTCCTTATAGTACTCGCATACTGAAAGTCTTAACAAACTTGGTTGAGTTGAAGTGTGGATTAGGAGAATTGATATGCTGATGTGCATCCTATACTCATTTGTGGCAATTCACGTAGCATTTTTCCTCTGGTCTAGTCAAGCCTGAGTAGCACTTTCTCCTTCTTGGGCCCTAACTTTAAACCATGTCATTACTCAGCAGACCATGGTACAACAGAGGATTTGGAACACAATATACTCTGCTTTGCCAAATGTTTACTGCTCTGATAAATCCTCTATTGGCTAATCTAACTTTGGGGAGTTAGCTGTGAACTTTAATTCTGTTTTCTAGCCCTGTCTTGTTGCCATGGATACTTGCTGTGGCAGAAGGTTGTCCTACAATCTTGGGTACATGATGTTGCCTGGGGCAACACACAGCTCAGTGGGTGGCAGAAAAACAGGGCTGGGACATGAGTTCAGGTATGGAGGGAGGGCAAGGCCTTTGACTGGACCTTGCAGAAGCTATGGGAGGTGCTAAGGTTAGGTCCAAGGAATGGTCCCTGTGGAGAGGTCATGTGGTAGGAGATGGTGCTGCTGCAGCAGGCAGTTAGCACTGGTGTTTTAGCTGATAATCAGCTGTGTTGGGATGGAGATTCTGGTAATAAGTAATCTGCAGAGATACTAGTGAGCTAGAATTTGAGGCTGGGTCTAATTTTAAGTGGAATAGGCCAGGGTTTGGCAATGAAAGGCATATTTTAGTGAAGTTGGGTGCTTAAGTGTAGGGTACAGGAAAGTAGCCTCAGGATTCTTAGGCAAGAAGGCAGGATGAGGGCACAACTGCATGATAGTGTGGAAGATGGAGGGCTGAAACAAAACACAGAATCCTGAGTTTAGCCTCTGTTCTTAACCCTCTAGGCCTTGATTTTCTCATTTTAGAAATGAGGAGGTTAGGTCAATGCAACCTGTCATCCTTTTATTTTCTGTTCTATGACCTGCAGAAAGTTGACTACAAAAAGAATTGCAGTCAAGTAGTTTTGAAAATTCTGCCTAGTATTTCTCTCCCCAGCCTTGCTAAGATTCACAGTGGTCATTATGAATTTACAGTAGTCAGTGATGATCTGTGGTTGTTTTTATGTAGTCTCGCAGCTCTCACACTGACGGTGTAATATTTCTTCCCATTGAGAGCAGTTCATTTGCTGAGAGAAACTAGAATTTGAAAGAATATAGGCTGGGAAAGGCTGCAGTTAGTGTTTTCTGAGATGCTTCTGATTTGAGCATCCTCAAATGCATCTGCCATTCACTTATAAGGCTGCTGATACACAGCTCCATGGGTCCTTCCCTTTCCATAACTTTAACTTGCTATTTCTTTACCCTTTTCTTCTTGAAAGTTGTAAAGGAGACTCCATTGCTGTTTGGAGTTTCCTGTTTCCCTGATCTTCACTCAGAGGAAGGGTGTGGGTCAGCCCTGCTATTGTTCTTTCTTCCCCTCCCAGATCCTTGGTGTTGGGGTTAAAGTCAACCTTCTCAGGACTACTTCTGTGCCTTTCTTGTAGCTTCTCTTCCTCTCAGCTCTCTTTACATCATACCGCAGGCTTCTAGAAAATTTACTCACATGGAATATTACTTCTGCTTAGAGATTGTGCTTTCCTCTTTCCAAACAAATGCACGTTTGGAATTCTGCCCACTTAGCCTACCTCCCAGGGTTGACTGAGGTAATTGCTTAAATACAATCTGTTTAAACATTCTGTAATCAAGAATGGCAAAAGTATTGTTTTATTAGATGCCATTTCACATAAATAACTCGAGAACAGTTTGCCTTTTCTTTCTCTTCCAGCTAGCCTTTTGGGAATGAGGAAACTTCATAGAATAGACTTGTTGAAAACAGAAATAAGCCTACTTACAAAATCCCTGCTCTACTGAGGAAGTGACAATACAACCTGGAATAAATTAGAATGGAATTTGGTGTTAAGCTATCTTCTACCATTTCACTGAGCTAAAGAAAGCATAATGGGCCAGTGAGATAGCTCAGGAGACTAAGCGTCTGCTTAGGCAAGTGCAGGGGCCAGGGCTCGATTCCTGGCACCATTGCCACCCTGCCCCCGGGGGTCCACTGAGCCTGCAATGGAGTCCAGGAATGGTGGTGCATGCCTACAATCCTAACCTTGGGAAGGCTGAAGACAGGAGGAACACTATGAGTCTGAGCTGCATGGTGAGATCCTGCACAAAATTTCTAAATAGATAAATAAATCAAAAGAAAGTATAATGCAAATTCCAAGATGGGAATGACCTCTTCAGCTAATGGAGAGCTTGCCAAGATAGAAGAGGGTGAAGGGCCAACTCTTGAAGGAAGTGGGATTTGCAAATTCTGCAGAGAAAAGGGATAATGTTTGGTGGGATAAAGGATGAGTAAATCAAAACATTTCAAATAAAATACATCTGTAATCTGCTGTGTGCTAGTCAGTGCCTATCAACAAATAATATATTGCTCATTGACTTGGCAAATAACTGTGTAGGTGCTGTGAATATAAGAATAAATATGTATGAATAGTCAAAACAACAAAAATAAACAATAAGCACAATTGATCCCAATTGCCTTGCTTAGATTTGTTTGTTTGTTTGTTTGTTTGTTTATTTATTTATTTATTTATTTTTTTATATCTTATAGAAGGTACTACAGGGTGTTCAGGATCTCACTACTAAATCAGACTTGTAGTGATCTGCCTGTTATCAGCTAAACAAGAGCTGCGATTGCAGGTGTGTGCCACCAAACCCAGTCTCAACTGCCATCTCCATGTGCCTTGAATGTAGGACCAGCATGGCAGCCCTGAGGATTGAACCTCTGGCCCCTGCACCTGCTTGCAGGTGCTGTAATCCACAGAGCTATTTGGCTTGCCCTGCCTTAGGTTTAAACCTAGACTTTCCAAGCTTGTTGAAATTGTATAGGCCAGGTCCTGTCTGGAGCCCAAGCCCATCTGCTGTCTGGTCTGACCCGCACCCCTGCCGGGTAAGGATCCCCTGGGCCCCCTTCCATCTTCCTGCACTCGCGCCTGAACTATAGTCCGACTCATCTGCCATCGACTTTCACCAGAGTGCTTGTCGGTCCGGTCCCGAGCCCGAGCCCATCTGCTATCTGGTCTGACCCACACTCCTGCCGGGTAAGGATCCTCCGAACCTGCTTCCATTTCCCTGCACCACCCAACCTGAACTATAGTCCCGAACTCATCCACCAACCCGTCTGGCCTTGCGTCAACCTGATAAGGACCCTCAGCCTGCGACCATCTTCGGACTCAACTCCATAACTCCGACTCCACCCACAGTACAGACCCATAAGGCCTCACAGCAGCCAGTGGCCTGAGCCACAGCTCACAGCCAGGCACCACTGGAGGGGAACAAGCTGGGTAGATCCAGAACAAACCCCCATAGGTGCTAACAGCATAAATTCACCGAAGTACAAAGCTCACTGCCATACAAAATGATAACGACAGGGAGTAAGATGCCGTCGCAGGGCCCAAGGCCACCCAAATCAAACACAGGAGATGGTACCATGGAAGAAAATGAGAATCATGCAGCCAAAAACTTTGAAATTGAGGTAGACCGACAGCTACAGAAACTTATAGAGCAGCTCAGATCAGAGATAACATCTGAAATAAAAAAAAGAAATCCATGAATTAATAGAATCTGAAGTGGAAAAACAATTGCAGAAATGCAGGGAACAAAGCAGAACAGAAATAACCCTTGAAGAAAAAAAAGACATGTCTAAATTAATAGCATCTAAAATAGGGGAACAAATGAAGAAAGGTACAGAGGAGAACAGAACAGAAATAATCTCTGAACTAAAAAGAGAAAGGATAACTATAATGAAAGACTTAGGTAATATTAAAGAAGACATTGATAAAAAAATTAGAGGAGAATAGAAAAATGATGGACTCCATGACTGAGCAATATAAGAAAGAAATAGATCGCCTGAA
>PVKN010007257.1:0-26585 GCA_004027915.1 Capromys pilorides
CCAAACTTGGGGGTCGTGAGGCAAGTGTGGCGGTGCACACATGTACTCCCAGCACTCAAGAGGCTGAGGCAGGAGGATCGCCATGAGTTCGAGGCCAGCCTGGCCTACACAACGATGTGCTGTCTAATAAAACAAAATTGGGGGTGGCAAAGCCCCGGTCACCCCACTCTCATCTGAGGCCGCAGTCCTCAGCGCAGCTCATGTGCTTTGCTAATTCCAGCTGGAATGCACCCTGTACCACCTCAGGGTTGGTGGGGCATAGGAGCAGGGAGAGACACATGTCCTTCTGATGGCCCCTGCTGCCCCCATAGCTCCGCATTCTCAGTCCTAAACACACTGGCAGTCTGAGTTCCAGGAGCTGGGGTCGTCTCTGGTTCTTGGGGAGACACATGCCAGCTGGTAGGGGAGAAGTCACGAAGAACCCATGTCATAATTCAGGGAGGGGACAGCAACTGCTGTCCCACCTGCTGCCAGCCCTGAGTCAGGCGCCTGCTGGGGGACGCAGCTCTCAGGATCCAGCCACAGGAAGAGCAGCAACTGCCCCCAGTTCCAGGAGCTTCAGGTCTCTCTGCCCTGCCCACCCACCCAAGCGCCCTAAAGCCAGCAGACGAGCTGGGTGGACCAACTCTGCTACAAATGCAGCCATGCTCAGACCCCGGTCGGCCACGCAGCGCCCTTCATCCCCAGCACAGCTGATGAAGAAGGAAACTTTTCCGGTCGCCCCAAACAGAGAAGGCGGGGCTCCCTGGAGGCACTCAGGGACCCTTCCTCTACCAAAGACTGGTTCCTACCACTGCAGGCCCACCTGCGGGGATCACGGTGAGTCCCCAACCAGGGGTGCCTTTAACTCCTCACCCAGTACTCCCTGTGCCAGGCACTCCACCGGCCCCGGGAAAATCGTGGAACACCCTCGCCCCAGGAAATCAAGCACAACTTCAGGTACAAGGGCCGTAAAGGTCTTCCTGACACCCTTAGTTTCTCCTCGACCTAGGAGTCCTGGATCCTTCCTCTTCTCCATAGCTTCTTACAGGCTGGAATCCCGGGGAGGAAGCCCGTCCGGCTAGGGCAAGGGTCTCCGCCTCGCAAGGCCCTGTCACCACGGCCAGCCCGTCCTGCAGGGCGCCGGCCCGCAGCCTTTTCCAGGCGGCTCCCGGCGCCTAGAACACCGCCCCGAGCTTATGAATCACTCCCTCCTGTCGCCGGCCTCGCCTCCGGAAGGGCTGCGCACACACAGACACATCGCCCAGACAGACACCCTGAGTTTCCACCCCAAATCCTCCCGCTGAACCCGGGGGACCAGCTGCGACGTCTGGTTTCTCCTCCCCACTGCTCGGCCCCGAGCCGTTACTCTCTAAAGCCCCGGCGGCCTGGCCCCTGCCGGAGGCATTCGGGGAGAGGGCGGTCCGCCTCACCGGAGGGCTGCGGGGGCAGCAGACAAAGACAGTATATTAACTGAGAGGCCCGAAGACGAGCCCGATTTCAACGCCCCAACCCTGCGCTCCCACGAGCTCGCATCGGGGTGGGCGGCAGGCGCGTGGTCCGGGCGGCGCACGCGAAGCTCCGCGCCCCGCACGCGCGGCAACTGTGGCTCCGGAGGAGACGCGTGTGCCTGGCGGATGGAAATCGGGGTCCCCCAGGGTGAGGGTACAACGTGGGGTTTTCCCTAAGTCGGGAATTCCCTCTCCAAGCCTCGTAGTCTTCTCCTGCTCTTCTGAAGTTTGGCGCGCTCGCCAGGACGCACGAGGCGCTCCAGGGCCGCCTCCCCCGACCCAGGACGCGGTTCCGGCACCCCGCTCCCCACTTACCCCGACCGCCTAGCCTCCTCCGACTCCGGCGGATTCGCTCTCCCCCGCCGGCGTCCAGCGCGGGCCGCATCCGCTAGCTGCTCGGGCCCCGCGCCGGGCTGCGCGCGCTCCCCGGGCGGAGCGGGGGAGGAGGGCGGAGGGGGCGGCGCGGCCGCGGATCCCCGCGCTGGGAAGCGGCGCCAGGCGGACGGCGTCCTGCGCCGCTCGGCGATCGGTGCTCGCCTGTGCCCTCCCCGCGGTGACCGAGCCGGCGAGCAGCCCGCGGGACGGCGGATTCCTGAACCGCGTCCAAGGCGCCCGGGAGCCCCCCTTCTCCTGCTCCTCCTCCCGCTTCACCCCACCCAGTTTTTACCCTTGCACACTCCGCAACTTGGGCGCCCTCGGCAAAGTTGGCGTTGCCCGGGGCCGCAAGCAACCCGGACCTCTGGGACTATGGGGCGGAGCGAGGGGAAGAGGGCCGCGCTCCCGGGGAGCCTCCGGGAGCCTCTGTGGGCCTTTGTTCCCGATCCGCATCCTCCTGGGGGGCTGAGAGGAATCCTGCCCGGGTGTGGAGCTGCGGGGAGAAGCTGTGCCCAGAGCCCCCCAGGAGGTCTCCACGTCCCTGGGAACCACCCCTCCCTGGGGAGGATCTTCCCTCCCTGCTGGGGTAGGCGAGCTGAAAAATGGTTCCCCAGGTTTCCAGGGACCGCGACACCCTTCTCTAGGCGCCGACAGGTCGCCTACCCACCTCATGCTGGCAGCCAGGTCAGTTCTCCTCGAATGGGGGACACGAGTCACTGAAGCCCCAACTGCTTGGCGTCCTCTTCACACCCTGAAGAACAGCTGGCGCCTTCTGTTAGGGGCTGCCAGGCAAGTGGGGACCCTGTCACCTCCTGAGCATGGGGCAGTAGCCAGCTGGGCCAGAGTCCCTCCTGAGGGTGAGCCGCTGTACCCTGCACCAGGCTCAGAACCAGAGCAGGAACCGACCTCACCCACACTTGTCCGGTCTGCAGAGTATCTTTGGACCCAGCTGGCAGGGCTTTCCTCTGGGGACTTCCTATACTTACCATGCCGAACTAATTCAGGCCACTAAGACAGTGATCCTGACATTCAATAAGATAGGGCAATATAGGGTTTACACAGTAAGTTATTTCCTATAAAGGAGAAGTAGGAAAATAGAAAAGAAGGAAATGTAGACATCCGTAGTCGGCCCCCTCTGTCATTTTCAATGCTTGCAGATTGGAAAGGAGAGGTCAGGATGCACCAAACAGAACCAGCTGCCCAGGTCTTCCCCGGAGCTGTGGTTCTACAGGTGTCAAGGAGGCGGACGTGGTGCCACGCATTCCCAGGCTGGCGCTGCAGGGCAGCTGGTGCAGGGCCCCAGGGAGGGCATCCTTTGGCAGCCAGAGGCAGAGAGTAAAGGTCTAAGCCAGGAGCCTGGAAAATTTCACTGTGAAATAGTCTTCAGACGTAACTTGTTGCCATATTTGCTCAGTCAAGAGAAATGGTCTTGTGGCTGATGAGATGGCTGAGCAGTCTAAAGCGCCTGCTTAGGAAAGCTTAGGCAGCTTGCAGGGACTGCAGTTTGATCCTCAGCACTGCAGGCTGCGCCAGCCCCACCTCAGGGCATGCTAAGCTGGAGGTAATACGAGAGAGAGAGAGAGAGAGAGAGAGAGAGAGAGAGAGAGAGAGAGAGAAATGGTCTTATATTCTTACCCTGTTTGAAAAATGGAAAGCACTTTACAGCACAGAGGCAGAGCTGCAGAGCACCATGACACTCAGCCGTCCACGTGGATGTCACTGATAACAGGACACGGCCCCAGTGGCGTGCACTGAGGTCACCGCCTTGAGCATCAAAATGCCTGTTCCCAGAACATCCTCCAAACCTGGTAGTGGGAAACAATGGATCAGTTCAAGCTGAGGGACACTTACGAGGCAACCAGTCTGTGATTTTAAATTGCCAGAGAGAGAAAGACAAAACCAGGCATAGAAACCAGTCCAGATGACAAGAAACCAAATAGACAGGAGCAGATTTTGGTGACAGGCTGCCATTCTGAGACTAGTCAGCAAAAGATGGAGACTTCTGTCTTGTTGGAATCTACTCTGGCTTTTCTTTTTCTAAATTAATTAATTAATTAATTAGAAAAAAAAGAAAGAAAAAAAGGCTGGCGAGATAGCTCAGTGGTCTAGAGCACCTGCTTAGGCAACCGCAAAGACTGCAGTTTGACCCCTGGCACCACATGCTGTGCCAGCCTCACCCCCAGGGCAGGCTGAGCCAGCCATAAATAAATAAAGTTTAAAAAGTTAATTAGGTACAGGGTCTCTCTATACAGCTTGGACTCCTAGTGATTTTCTTGTCTTAGCCTCCCTGGTGCCGCTGGGATTACAGGCATGTGCCATCTTGCCCAGTTTCAGTGGCTGGTTCAGTGCTGGGGATCAAACTCTAATTGTTACACTTGCCAGGCAGGCACTTAGACTGCTGAGTTATCTCCCTAGCCCCTTTTTGCTGGCTTTTCACAGCTTGATTGAACCCTGTGGGCAAATTGTGAGCCACCCTGTGGAAGGTGAGCAAGGGAATTGGGGGGGGGGGGGGCTTTTGGACAACAGTCAGGAGGCAATGCAGACCTCCCATGTCCAGCCATATGCAGGGCCCAGATGATTCCTGCCTACAACCCTAGGGGAGCCTCAAGGGGGGACTGAGCTACAGAACTGGCAACTGGGTCAGGATAGCTGAGGCCACCAAGCTCAGGGAGGCACTTGCTATGAAACTATCCATGGCTACTGTAGGCACTAAATGCCATGTGTCTCCCCCCCACCCCCTTAAGCTGGATCCTGAAACTGAAACAGCTCATTGACACAAATGACCAAGGACTGGATACATGGTAACATTGTAACACCAGCTTTCCTGAGCCAGAACTGCCCCTGGCTTTGTGAGAGGACTTTGTGCTCAAGATAAATACATCCTGAAAGATTTAGGGTCATGATTTCTGACTTCCCCTCAAATGGTCCAGAGAGAAAAATAACAATAAGATGCGTTACATTACCTATAGCTCATGTAATTACAGAGGAAGTTTGTTTACATATTCATTGACGTATGGGTTGTTTTTTGACTTTTGTTATTCTGGTTTTTGTTTTTTTGAGACAGGGTCTTGTTATGTAGTTCAAGCTGATTTTGAACTTACTATGTAGCCCAGGCTGGCCTTGAACTCATGGTGATCCTCCTGCCTCAGCCTCCCAAGTGCTGGGACTGTAGTTGTGTGCCAGCACACCAAGCTTAATTTATCTGTTGCATAACAAATTACCCCCAAAAGAAATAACATGAGGTCATGAAAACGCATGATTGCTCAGGACCTTCATCGCCTGCATTCGGCTGGGAGATTCCTTTGCAGCAACTGAGACAAAGAGCTTGGCCGCATGCAGGGCTCAGCTGGGCTGGTCACAGGAAGGCTGCTCTCCTGGGCATCCACCTCAGGGCCCTGAGGACGCCGGGCTCCTGCACATGGGAGCAGCGATAGCTGGGACAGCGACAAAACTGCATCCAGCAGCTCAGCTAATGCTGTCTCCATCAACCAAACCAAATAGAAACTGGATCAGGAAGGGGGATGCCAGAGTGCCCTCACTGAGGGCTGGTCCCTGGGCTGCTGCACTGTCCCCCTACTGTGTGCTCTGGGTGGGGCCACTGAGCAGCAGAGCACTTACCTAGTGTGGGGGAGCCAGTGGGGTTCACCCCCAGCACCACCAAAGCTGAACAGGAAGCGCAAGGCTGCTGTCTGTGCATGTGGTGTCTGCGGGTGAGGAGGAGCGGCTGCCTCAGCCTGGGGCAGGAGGCAGAGCCAGGGGACAGGCAGCTGCTGCTTGGCTCAGAGGACGCAGCCAGCAGGGACTGCACAGCCAGAGCCAGAGCTGTGAGGACTTGGGCCATGTTTTAGGGAGTGCAGCGGACACATGGGAAGATTCATAGCAGAGCAGAGGCACCGAAAATTGGCCTTCTCGGGAGGGCACTGTGAATGCCAGCATGGCTGGGGCTGGGGTTCAGACACCACAGGTAGGAGCTGGTGGTGGCCTGGGCCATTGGTGACAGAGCTGTAGTCAGCTGGCAGGATGTGACAGGAGAGCAGGAGAAAAGGTGAGAAAGCTGTGACACGTGCCTGGCATCCCAGTGTCTGAGAGGCTGAGGCAGGAGGATGACAGTTCAAGCCCAGCCTGGGTAACTGAGCAGCTTAGTGCGATCCTGTCTCAAAACAAAAATAAACAAAGCACTGAAGATGTGGCTCACTGCAAAGACCTTGGGTTCAACTGCCAAAGCTGAAAAAGGAAAGAGGCAAATGAACAGCTCCTGAAGGGACAGAGGTTTGTCCTTTATAAGCTTCTTCCCCAAGCTGGGCATGGAGGCACACCCCTGTAACCCCTGCATTCGAGAGGCTGAGGCAGGAGGATCACTGTGAATTCAAGCAAAGCTGAGCAACTTAGCTACCTCAAATAGAATAAAAGAGGGGAGGGCTCCCACAAGGGCACTTGGCGGCCTGATGAAGCCCTGGGTTCCATCTCCAGTACCACAAAAAAGGATGAGGAGGAGGAGGAGGAAGAGGAGGAGGGATGAGAAGGCAGTGTGTGCATCACCTGGGATTCAGGCAGAGGGGAGGAGGAGGGGCAGCCCTGGGCAGCTGGGTTTGTGTTCACCTTCATCCGTGGGCTTCATCTCCAGGCAGGTGTCAACAACCCGGGTGTGGAGGCTGAGGCGTGACCATTCCAAGCCCAAGTGGTGGCCACTGCTCTGGTTGGACTGAACACAAGAGAGGTTGACAGAAGCAGAAATGGTGACCCAATGGGCTGGATCCGTGTGACCGCCCACGGGAAGCCCCGCTCCGCAGGAACCTGAGGCCTGAGGACTAGGAGCTGGTGGCCAGTGTGGGTAATGAGCAGGATCTGTCTCAAAATAAAAAACAAGGGGGCTGGGATAGGACTCAGCAGCAGGCCTGTTCGCAAGGCCCTCAGTCAATTCCAGCACCAGCGAGGCGGTGGGCTGAGACTCCAGAGTGCTCCGTGTTGGCACCCATTGTCTCCTTCCTGCATGAGAGAAAACGATGGCTCACTCGTGGGGCCATGCAGCCATCAACAGCAGTGTCAGGGTCAGACGCAGTCAGCCTAACCCTAGAGACTGATTTTTGTTGTTATTCTTGTCTTTTTTGAGACAGGGTCTCACTATGCAGTTCAGGCCTGCCTTGAGCTCACTTTATATCCCAGGCTGGTCTTGAACTCACAGGGATCCTCCTGCCTCAGCCTCGGTGCTGGGATTACAGGTGTGCGCCACAACCCCCTGTTTAAGACTGCATTCTGTGAGTCGGCACTCCCACCCTGAGAGGGGCTAGGGACTCCCGAAGGCTTTCACAGTCACAGGGGAAACAGGGGCGTCCCCACAGACTCTGGAGAGGGAGCCAAACTGATGTGGTTCTGTCCCTGTAATCTGATGGGCTTTGCCGCTGGGCTCAGCAAGGCCCCAGTGCCCCCTGGCTGTGTGAGGGTGAAGTGCTGCTCTGCCCTGGAGCACAGGGAGGCTGCGGACCTCCGGCGCCTGCACCAGGGACCACAGTGCCCTCTACCTGTCACTCCTGACTGCCACAAAACCACTCCTCTGCCTAAGTGTCTGTCACACAAAGCCACTTGTCCAGAGACAACCGGGCAAGATACAGGCCATAGAATTGTAATGTCCATTATTCGCCTCTCTCTCCTCCTTGCGGTCCTATTTAAATCAGTCAATCAATCAATCAATCAATCAATCAATCAATCTTGGAGTCGGTGCTTGCATGTAGGCCCAGTGGGAGCTGCGGCGGGGCGCAGTGGAGAGGCCCAGGCTGATCGCCAGTGTGCAGCTAGCCACATCTGCCAACATGCCCGGCCGGCCACTCTTCTCGCTTGTCGTTTTCTATCACTATGTGGTCGCCAGCAATCCCAAGAAACAGGAATGAAAGTGGCGCGTTCTCCGCCCCAGGGCTCCAGGGGATGGTCTGAGGCAGTGTGGCAGGGCCAGGTGGCGGGCGTGAGCGGCCTTCACACTTTGCATCATCCCTTCTGCCTATCACAACAGAGCGTCCACACCTGGAGTTTTCCAAGCAACTTTTATTTCCTCAAGTTCTCTCTGCCTTGGGCTGGGAAGATGGTACGGTGGTCTAAAGCCTGCTTAGGCAAGCTTAGGCAACCGCAGGGACTGTAGTTCGAACCCCGGCACCACATGCTGCACCAGCCTCACCCCCAGGGCAGGTTGAGCCAGGTATGATACAAAAAAAAAAAAAAAAAAAAGTTCTCCCTCCCTCCCCCGCCCACCTTATTTTCTATCTTAATATATTAAATTCTTTCTTTTTGTGTGTGTGTTTATTTTTATTTTATTTAATTTATTTATTTATTTGTTTGTTTGCTTGTTGTGTTTGTTTGTTTCTTTATTTATTCATTTTGTGGCTGGCTCAGCCTGCCCTGGTGGTGGCGCTGGCGCAGCATGTGGTGCCAGGGATCGAACTGCAGTCCCCGCAGTTGCCTGAGCCCTCCAAGCAGGCACTTTAGACCACTGAACCATCTCGCCGGCCCCTGTGTGTGTGTTTAGTATAGGGAATAGGGTCTCACTTCACAGATCGGACTCATAGTGATCCTCCTCTGTTTTCAGCCTCCCAAGTGCTGAGATTAGGGGCATGCACCACCATGCCCAGTCTCAGTCACCATATCAGTACCCCCCGGGGCCAAGGTGGGCACCACATGCCAGGGATCAAACCCTGGTCCCTGCATCTGCCTAAGCAGGTGCTTTAATCCACTGAGCTATCTAGCCGGCCCCTTCCTCAAAGTCTCCTTAACCTTATGGAGCAAGAAGCTGCTTCTGAATAGAGCCCAGTATGATGGGAGCTGCTTTGTTTTCTACTCCCCAATACTATGTATGTATGTATGTATATATATATATATATATATATATATATATATATATATATATCTTGGAGCAATATTTTGAGACCATGTAGAAAACGTATAGTATTGGGTTTTATGTTTCTTAAGGGTTCCTTTGTTTTGTTTGTTGTGTTGTGTTGTGTTCTTGGAGACAGGGCCTCAGCTCTATAGTCCAGGCTGGTCCTGAACTCACTATGTAGCCCAGGCAGGTCTCAAACACCTGGTGATCCTCCTGCCTCAGCTTCCCGAGTCCTGGGTTTACAGCATGCATAGTATGCTGTATTCTAAGGCTATTCTTTATAAAATGTGCCAGAAAGCGGTAGGCACAGTGGTACATGCCTCTCATCTCAGCACTGTGGGAGGCCAAGGCAGAAGGATTACAAGTTCAAGCCCAGCCTGGGCCATTTAGCAATGTCCTGTCTTGAAATAAAAAATAACAATGTGGGGGGAGGGGCTGCTGGGGAGATAGCTCCATGGCACAAGTGCCTGCCTGGCAAGTGCAAGGTCATGAGTTTGAACCCCGGTCACACGCACACACACAACACACACACACACACACACACACAAATCACTGTGGGGAGGTAGCTCAGGGAAGGCCCTGGGTTCAGTCCTCAGCGTTGCAATTAATAATAAAAAAATAAATAAATAAAATAATAAATAAAAAGGGTGGGGAGTGTAGCTCAGGAGCAGAACGCTTGCCGAGCATTTGCATTTCATAGCACTAGGTTTGAGCCCCAGAACAGGAAGTCAGGGAGGAAGAAGGAAGTGTGGAAGGAGGGAGAACACTTGGTTTATATGCCCCGGGCGTGATGGCTGCTGTAGCTAGGCCCCCCAAAGCCTCACGCCCTCGTAGGGGAACTGAAATAACCCTTTCCTCCTTTCACTTATGGACTCAGGTATTTTGTTTCAGCAATGAGAAAAGTAAGACACAAAGGAACACCATTCACCCATTCTAAAATGCTATCTAGGCATAGTGGTGGCGCACGCCTGTAATCCCAGCACTTGGGAGGTTGAGGCAGGAGGATCAGTGCGAGTTTGAGACCAGCCTGGGCTACAAAAGTGAGCTCAAGGCCAGCATGAACTGCACAGCGAGACCCTGTCTCAAAAAGAAAAAAAAAAAAAAAAAACACGAAACAAAAGTTCTTTTTGTGCTCTGCAGTGTGGATGGGCCCAGCGGACATCCTGATAGAGGGACGCAGCGGGTGCGAAAAGACGGATGCTACCTGAGCTTGCTCTGAAAGCGCCCGTGGCACCCACACACGGGAAGCTCATGGCAGGAGCAGCACAGTGTGAGTGGCCCGCAGGATGGCCGAGCAGGGCAGACCCCGGCTACACGATCCCCTGGCCAGGGAGGAGGGCGCCCCAGGGATGCAGCCATCACACGCTGCTGTTTGCACTCAGAAATCAGGGCACAGCCAGAGCTGGTGTCCTCACTGCAGGGCGGCTGTCACTTGTCATTTGTCACCTACTTCAGGGTAGCCAGGAGGGGTGATGCTGGATCTTGATCTTCTTCTTCTTCTTCTTCTTCTTCTTCTTCTTCTTCTTCTTCTTCTTCTTCTTCTTCTTCTTCTTCTTCTTCTTCCTCTTCCTCTTCCTCTTCCTCTTCTTCTTCTTCTTCTTCTTCTTCTTTCTTCTTCTTTTAGGGAGGAGTCTGCAGGTGTTCAGGGTCTCACTACTAGATCAGACTCTGATGATTCGCCTGTCTACAGTCTCCCAGGAGCTGGGATTACAGGCTGCGCCACCATGCTGACTCGGACGTTCTTAACAAGGGATGCCTGCGTGTTTGAGGTGATAAATACACAGACTGATTGGATGTGGAGGACCGCCTGAGCAGCTCTCCTTGAAAGAAGAGCAGACTATCTCCATTTTGACTGAGCCTGACCCTATTCCCTCCTATCGAAATGTTCAGAGCTGGCTAGGACTTCTCATTATCCTTTCAACTGGCCTTAAGCAGTGTGTATTGGTCTAGCTGAGGTGCTGGTGGTAATTTTTGAAGACGGCATGTGTGTTTCCCTGATAACAGTTTGAAGAGCCAATGCTCCACGGTGTCAGCTGGGAGCAAGCCTCAAGATAGAGGCTATGACTTCCTGGGGCTTGATGGATTACACATCAGAGCTGAAGCACCAGACCCCCAAAATAGTAGATGTTATCTCAATGGCATAGTGCAAATTACTACCTTTATAATCTCTAAATATGGCGGAGGTGAATGCAGGCCTCCTACCTAACCCAGCTCACAGCTCACCTTCCCACAATTCCCTTCAGAGCTCACCTTCTTCCCACAATTCCCTTTCACAAGCCACGCCCCCTTCTCCAATGAATAAAGCCGGAGTGCAGCCCTGGGTCACTCTCTTTGTTCCAGAAGCCGCTTTCATAATTGAACCTAGGGCCCCTTAGCTCCCCATTAATTGTATAAATATGTTTTAGTGTCTTTGTTATTGCCATGGTTGCGCTGGGAGTGATAGATTGGAATTAACTTGGTGGAATTCCAGTAACGGGTTGTTAGGAATATAAGTTTAGACTTCTTGGGCCGAGACGAGAACCAGGAAGGGACTCCAACAGTTGGATGCACGCATGGCATACGTGCGTCAAGGGGCCACACCATAGTGCACAAACATGTTCAATTGTCTGTGCCAGTTTACAAAGATCCAGGCTCCCCTGCCACCCTCTCGGCCCTGTGGAACCCACCCGGCCCCACGAAGCTCTTGCCTGTCTGTGTTAGAGAGTTAAACTGCATGCACAGACTGGTCCTTTCACAGAAATTTTTTTTGTTTGTTTGTTTCTTTTTTTTGTTAGATAGTACCTCACTATAAAACTATGAAGTTCAGACTGGCCTTGAGCTCACCATGCAGCCCATGCTGGCCTCAAATTCACGGTGACCCTTCTGCCTCAGCCTCCGGAGTGCTGGCTTATACACGTGTGCCACCTCGCCTGGCTGTAGTTTCTTAGGGGACACTTCAGTGGCCTTGAGTCCATGTACAGGGTCACGCACCATCGCCTCCACCTGGTTCCAGCTCTCATCACCTCAGGAGCAGCTCCCAGCTCTCCCTCTTCCGGCCTCTGGTAACTGCTAGCTCTCATCTCTGTGGTGCCTGTTCTGGACATTTCCTATACATGGAAGCCTAGTGCAGGTGACCTTTGGTGACTGGCTTCTGTCACTAGCACCATGCCATGACGCATGTGTCAGTGCTTCTTTCCTTTTTATGGCTGCATAATTTTCCTACTGAACTGGCCTCCTTCCAGTCCTGGGGGCCTCTAACGTTTTGCCACCTTAGCCTTTGCACAGAGCTCTGCCTCCACCGCCCCCTGCTCAGCCCCATGTCTTCATTATACTGCTCTCCCCTAGCACCGGGGAGGCCCCCCTTGCATTGCCCTGTGCTCCTTCACGGCCTCCCCGAAAGTGTGGATGGTATTTGTTGGCTGACTGTAGTGCTCAGGGTTAAAACTGGGGCCTGAACCACAGCCCCACACCATCTGCTTTTTAAAAAGTTTGAGGTAGAGTCTCACTAAATCACTAAATTTTCCAGATTGGGATAGAACTTGCAATCCTCCTGCCTCAGCCTCCCAAGTGCTGGACTTATAGGCGTGTGCCGCCACACCCAGCTTAGGTTTGATTTTTTAACTTCTGTTGCAAAGTGTTTGAGGCCTGCTGGTCTCTCCCACTGGATTAGAAGTCCCCTCTGGCAGGGCCTGGACACCCTTGGGGACAAGCACAGCACTGGGGGTGCTTGTCATGCACTCCAGCGTCTTTTCTTGTTTGGATGAGCTAATGCCTTTATTAAGCACCTAATGGAGATCAAAGGTGTTAGGTAAATCAGGTTTCCCCTGGGCAAGTGCAGTGGCAGCCACCTTGCCACCCAACTGGCAGGGCCGCTGCTTCTTTTTGAGACAAGGTCTCGCTCTGTCATTCAGCCTGACCTTAAACTCACTATGTAGCCCATGCTGGGTTCCAGCTCCCAGAGATCCTCTTTTTTTTTTTTTTTGCAGTAGTACCAGGGATTGAACTCAGCATCTTGCACTTGGCAGGCAAGCGCTTATTCTACTAAGCTATCTCCTTGGCCTTGAACATAGAGATTCTCTTGCCTCAGCCGCCCGAGGGCTGGGATTACAGGCGTGCACCAGCACGCCTGGCTGCTGCTACTCATTCTGCACCTTTCTCATCCTCGATCTCTTGGGTTTAGGGTCAAGGATGCGCCCCTGCTAGGGCTGCTAAACCCGCTGAGGACGGCTCCGCGGGCATTGTCAGAGCACCGAGTTATCGCGCGGACTGCTGTGTTCTTCCGCCCTCTGGTGGTCACTCCCAGGGTAGCAAATGACAGCGACTTCACCTCCTCGGCGCTATGCTCTACGTGACCACCAGAGGACAGTGTTCTCAACATGACCCCATTTAACAAGTTCCCCGAACAAGGCTTTTTAAAAAGTAGACAATTGGAAAAAGAGATGGAAAACATTGAACTAAAATGTGTCATGTGTATGTATCAACTCCATGAGGAATAGAAAGTTTGAAAACCAGGAAAATAAAAGAGTAGCTGAGGCTGGTCCATCAGAGGAAGTCTCAAGGTGTGCAAGAGGCTAGGACTCACCTTAGTGCCAGAGGGGGCCCACACTGCTCCCAGGGTCTCTGAGGCCCAGCCCAGCCTCTCCTTTAATTCGCAGAGCGCTGGGAGAGTCGTCTTACCACTACCGCCTTTAGTTGAAACTAGCTTCAATGATTTTATTATTGCTGAGAAAAGTTAGTATCTGAGGAGATATCTTTTAAAAATATAGGGGGGCCGGTGAGATGGCTCTGTAGTCTAAGGCACCTGTTTAGGCAAGCTTTGGCGACCGCAGGGACCACAGCTCAATCCCCAGCACCACATGCTGTGCCAGCCCCACCCCCAGGGCAGACTGAGCCGGCCATAACATAAATAACATAAATAAATAAATAAAGTTTAAAAAAAATAAAAATATAGGGCCAGGGAATATAGCTCAACAGTATAAGCACCTGCCTGGCAAGCACAACGTTCAGAGTTCCATCCCTGGAGGAGCCGGGACCAAAAAAATAAAAATAGGGGCCGGCGAGATGGTTCAGTGGTCTAAAGCGCCTGCTTGGGAGGGCTCAGGCAACTGCGGGGACTGCGGTTCGATCCCCGGCACCACATGCTGCGCCAGCGCCGCCACTAGGGCAGGCTGAGCCAGCCACAAAATGAATAAATAAAGAAACAAACAAACACAACAAGCAAACAAATAAATAAATAAATAAAATTTAAAAAATAATAAAAAATAAAAATATAGATTTTACTTTTAGCCTAAAAAGCATAATAGTCCATCATACCACATTTTCTATGTCTAGCTACTTCTATAAGAAACTAAAGGAACTGGGTCGGCCAGACAGCTCAGAAGATGAAAGTGCCTGCTTAGGCAGACAGTTCAATCCCTGGCGTGCCTTGCCGGCCCGCCCCTGGGGTGCGCTGAGACTGAGAATGAGGCTGGGCGTGGTGCCGCACGCCTGTGACCCCAGCCCTTGTGAAGTTGAAAAACAGGAGAATCACTGTGAGCCCGATCTGTGTAGTCTTACCCTGAAGACCCTCTCCTACATACATTTAAAAAGAAAGAAAGAAAAAAAGAAAGAGAAACTAAGTCTGTTTGATGGGAAAATGTGGAATCTGGTCCAAAACAATTTATAGTCCAGCTTGGTGGCTCTGTCTATAATCTCATGGTGCAGGGGGCTGAGACAGGAGGGTTGACATGAATTTAAGGCTAGCCTGGGCTCTGCAGTAAATTCAAGGCCAGGCTGGACTGAATTACAAGAGGCTGTCTCAAAAAAAAAAGGAAGACGATGAGAAGAAATTTCTAAACTATATTTTCTATTCTATATTTCTGCTGTCTTTTAATATGTACTTTATGTGCTTTTCCCTGTGCTTACAGCGATCCTCCTGCTTCGGCCTCCTGGGTGCTGAGATTGTACCACCGCACCTAGCCCTAGAATCGGTCACATGCTTCACATAGCTGTCATGCCTGTGCTAGGTTTTTCAGCAGTAGCTCGGCTGAGAAGCAGAAATAAAGGGGTGGGGAGCTTTACTAAACCTGAAGAAATGGAGAGGAGGATCCAGGCGGGCGGGGTGGAGGGAAGAGAGAGGCTGGGGCTTCATGGACTTCGCAGGGGCGCAGCTTGAGGGGCAGGTCCAGCGACGTGCGAGGAGCTGACTGGGGGCTCCTCTGTGTGCACGGCAAAGGTCAGAGGACATTGTGTCCAGGGCTGGAGTGTGGTCATCGGGAAGAGGAGCTGTTGTTTGGGGATTCAGCCATCTTGAATGAGGGCCATGATAATTTAGCAGTTTGTACTCGGGCTGGAGCCTATCATTCTGTTCAGTTTCTTTTAATCTGAAACAGTTCCTTAGGGGCTAGGGAGATAGCTCCGTGGCACAAGGGCCTGTCTGGCAAGTGCAAGGTTGTGAGTTCGAACCCCAGTCCCACCAAAAAAAAAAACAAAAAAACAAAACAAAACAAATATATCAGCTGAAACAGTTCCTTAGCCTTCTTTTTTTTTTTTTTTTTTTTTTTTTTTTTTTTTTTTTTGTTTTTCTCAACAGTGCCAGTTCTTGAAGCACACAAGCCCCATTGTTTCCTGAGTATGTTTACACATGCTGGCAGAAGCACCACACCAGCAGGGCTCCGAGTCCTGTCAGGACTCGCTCAGCGTTGATTCGTAGTATTAGGCATGGTGCTTTCGGCCTTAGACACTTGGTGAAAGAGGTTGCCGTTACGTTTGTCCTCCTTTTTTCTCTCTGTATTTTATAATATCTGAGGCTGTGTGGATAAATTTTCTACAAAAAGTAATAGCAACGGTCAGAGAGATAGCTCAGCTGCCTAAGTGCCTATCTGGCAAGCTCAGGTTCCTGAGTTCAAACCTGGTACCCCCTCCCCAAAAAAGTAATAACAGCCGGGCAAGGTGGCACATGCCTGCAATTCCAGCACTGGGGAGGCTGAGGCAGGAGAATCATCACAAGTTCAGGCCAATCCTATCTCAAAAAGACCAAAAAAGAAAGAAAGAAAGAAAGAAAGAAAGAAAGAAAGAAAGAAAGAAAGAAAGAAAGAAAAGGAAAGATCCTCCTGCCTCAGCCTCCTGAGTGCTGGGATTATAGCCAGTACATCCTCCAAAAGCAATTCTTTTTTTTTAAATCCTGCCTTCCTTCTTTCAAATTAAACACATAAACTCCTATTTCTGTTTTTTTGATCTTGGGACACTTTTACATCTTAAGAATTGGCGTTCTACAAATTCACTAATTTACCAAAATGTCACACTAATTAAAACATTGTATGTGAATATAAATAACATATTTTTATGGCATGATCCGCATTTCCAAGACTGGAAAGAAACCCATGAGAACACAGCCATTCTACACTCCCACCACTCTCTTTGGTGACTCGAGGAGGGTAGGGGGGGAGGCTAGGCCTTCCCATCTGCCTCTGCTTCCCATCTGTTGCAGAGGGAACAAAATCTGTTTAGATTGAACAAAATCTGACCCCAAATTCAAGAATGACGGATATTTAATGCCTCTTCTTTCCCCCCCAGATAACAGTGAGCATTTGTCTCTGATGAACTATCAAAGCAGTAGTTTATGTTTTGGGAGTCTGTGAGGGTGGAGGTAGAGTCACCCTACCTAGCCCAGACTTGGACTTTTGGGGATCTTCCTGCCTCAGCCTCCCCAGTCCTAGGGTTCGAGGTACGCACTCACATGCTCAGCTATCCAAATGGTCCCCTCTTAAAGGTCATTGCAAAGTGCTGGGGACGCACCCAGAGGAGAATGCTTGCCTGCCGCACCCCAGGCTGTGGGGTTGGCGCCCAGGACTGTGGAAAGAAGCCAGCAGGTGAGCTGCAGTGAGGACTGGAACCCTCGGTGCACTGCTGCATGCAGTCTTGTGTGGGCACAGTGGGTCTGTCTTTTGGGTCTGTCTGGCATTCAGGAGTGGAGCTTTTACCCAGTGTGACTTTGAGTGACCTCGCATTATCAACCTGAACCCCTGGATTCATCCTAACATCCAGATCTCCTAAAGGATGGCACAGCAGGGCTGGGAAGACAGCTACGGGGCAAGGACAGGGATCCGAGTTTGATCCCTGGCCCCCCATGCTGAGCAGTGTTGGCCTGGATCCCCAGGCACTCTCCATATGCTCCCCCACAACCTGGTGTGGTGAGGCACGCCTATGATCCCAGCACTCAGGAGAATCTCTGTGAGTTCGAGACCAGCCTGGGGACTACAAAAGTGAGCACAAGGCCAGCCTGAGCTGTGTAGCAAGACCTGTCTCAAAACAACAACAAAGATGGCACAGCACCACATGACGTCAGAAGCTGTCCCTTTTCATTTCTCCTTAGCGCTGCCCCACCGACCTCATCTGAGAGCTGAGACACTGGGCGCTGTCTCTCTCACCCTGGTGGGTTAAGTTTCCCAAAGTGGAAATTCCCTCGTCTGTCTGTCTGCAGAGCACCAGCTCTCAGTGGCCACGGCCTGTTCCTGACCCCAATCCAGGCGTGGTGGCATGCGCCTGTGATCCCAGCGCTTGGGAGGCTGAGGCAGGAGGATGACATGAGTTCAAGATCAGCTCGGGCTACACAGCCAGGTCTTTTCTTCAAAAAATGAAATAAACGAGACTGTGCTGGCGGGCCAGAGGCCGGGTGAGTTCGCAGTGCATTTCCTGCAGACAGGCCGACTGAAGAAACTTCTCTCCCTGGGCCAAGTTTGATCCCTGTTACCGAAAAAAAAAATTGTCCTCCTTCAGCGCCACCAAGACACTGTTCAGCGACAGCAGCACACTCAGCTGTTGCCAGCGACTTCGCGCAGAGCACGTAGGGTCGAGCTAGTTAGGGGCCACAGATCTGCTTGAGGCTGCAAGGATCTCGTGGGGGGCTTCAGCGCCCCCCAGTGGCATCACAGTGAACAGGCGCCGCCCAGTGAGGCCAGAGTGTTTTAAAACCGGCACAAACAAGGCGGGGCAAGCTGGTGGACCCCTGGAATCTCGATGTAGATGAATGAAACTCCCAACCGGAAAGATACCTGGGGACAAGGTCATGTTCTCTAAAACATGTTTAGGAAAAACAGACGTTGAGAGCAGAACAAATTTATTGGGGGAAAGAAACCTTATGTCCGAAAAGGGGACAAACGGGGGCCTGAATGGGTTGCCAAGGAATCTGTCTTTTCTAGGGATTTTTATGGAGCAAAACCATGGGCATGAGGTGGGACAAAACTATGGTCAACCAGTAAGATTACAAGTGTAATTAAACAGGTAAAGTTCATTAAATTGGGATCAAATGGGCCGGGGAGATAGCTCAGTGGCACAAGTGCCCGCCTGGCAAATGCAAGGTCCTGAGTCCTATCCTCAGTACCGCAATAAATAAATAAATAAATAGATAGATAGATAGATAGATAGATAGATAGATAGATAGATAGATTGGGATCCATTGGGGAAGCAAGTCATGACAGGACACAGGGGCTCTTCCTGGTGGGGGTTAGGTTGGTGGTACTTCCTGGTTTTTTGAAGGTGACTGTTACCTGTTTAGAATATCAATCCCTGATGTGCACCCCTAGGGAGGTATGTGGGTACATTTGCTTAATCTTGAGTTTCAGCCCACAGAGGAGGTGCCTGCCTATCTCCCATAGTTGCAAAGTGTCTTGCACCCCATTCTGGCTTCTTTGAGGGCCTGGCCCGGTCTTGCTGTAACATTTCATTTTTTTGTTAGGACCGGGGTTCGAACTCACAACCTTGTACTTGCCAGGCAGGCACTTGTGCCACAGAGCTATCTCCCAGCCCCTGCCTGTAACATTTGTAACTCAGCTGCCTACAAACAATATCAGTACTGTGTGAAGCTGAGACAGGAGGATCAGCATGGGCAGTTGAGCAATTTAGTAAGACCCTGTCTCAGAAGCGGAAGGAGGGGACTGCGGACATAGCTTAGTGCAAATGTCTGGGCCCGAATCCGAGTAGCACAAAAGAAATAAGGTATGTAAATCCAGCAACAGGCCCAGTGAGACAGCTCAGGGGACTGTGCACTGGCTTAGGCAAACACAGGGACCAGGGTTTGGCCCCGGACACCATGTGCCGCACCGGCCCTGCCCCTGGGTGCGCTGAGCTGGTGACCAAGTCTGGGCATGGTGGCACAGGCCTGTAATCCCAGTGAGCCCGAGCTGTGTAGTGAGACCCTTTACCAAATACATAAAAATAAAGAATAAAAAGCTGGGCATGGTGGCACACGCCTGTAATCCCAGCACTTGGGAGGCTGAGGCAGGAGGATCAGTGTGAGTTTGAGACCAGCCTGGGTTACAAAAGTGAGCTCAAAGACAGACTGAACTGCATAGTGAGACCCTGTCTCAAAAATAAAAAAATAAATAAAAAATAAAAAAATCCAGCAACAGCTGTGTGCAGTACAAAGCACAGCTCTTTCTCTGAATGTGTCCCACCTCATGCCCACCTCAGCGAGTTCCCACGTCTTCTCCACAACCTTAGACCCGCCTCACCTCTATAAAAGTCCCTGGAAGAGACAGCTTCCCAGGGACACCCACTCGGGACCCCCCTCCTGTCCCTCTCTCGGACAGGAGCTTTCTTTCCCTCAATAAATATGTTCTGCTCATTACCACTGTTTGTTCCTAAAATTCATTCTTAGGTTTTAGAGAACATGAACTTGTCCCAGGTACTTTTCAGGTTGAGGATCGGTTTTCCCTACATTATTTGGAGGTTCCCTATTGGAGGTCATCCATCCCAGATCAGTTTTTTCTTCCTCCATCACAAAACTGTGGTCAACCGATGGGATTACAAGCACCATTGCTCAGGTAAAATTGATTAAAATCGGGATCCAATGGGAAGGCAAGTCACACAGCAAGTGGGCAAGAACACCACCTATTGTGCTTGGGCTTGTGACTCTAGGCTTTTCCAAGGTGATTTATACTTACTTAGCATATCAGTCCCTGATGCCCACCCTTAAGGAAGTATGTAGTTGCTTTTGTTTATTCTTGTCTTGAGATCTGGCCCACAGCAAAGGAGTGTCTGTCTCTAGTTGTAAAGTCACCTTGTCTTCCATCTTGTCTTCTTGAGGGCCTGGCCCTGTCTGACTGTCTATAATATTTCTATCTAATTGAGCGGCCTTCAATACAGGGACTGTGTTAGGTCCCCAGGGCCAGTCTCCCCAGCCCTGCCCAAGCTGCCTGGAGCACTGAGGGTGTCACAGGGGGCAGTCTGTCTGGGGGAGCCCTGGAGATGTCAGCCTTGAGCCCTGTGCAAGACACCAAGCCCAGCCCTCTCCTGGCGCCAACTGCTGGAACCGGCAGCTGGCAGCTGTGCATGTGCAGCAGAGTCATCTGCCCATGGCTTCCAGAAGCTGTAGGATGTCAGGTCCTGAACTGTCTGGCAAGCCCCGGCAGCAGAGGGTGGAGTTCCCACGCTGCTGAGCACCCGGGCCTTCCCCAGGTTCAACCTTCTCTCTGCTGACCCTTTCCACCCAATGCTCCCTTACTGTTGATGCTGCCTCCTCTGCGAAGTACCCCAGGACCACCCCCCTTCCCTGCACAGAGCCTTTGCCCTCTCAGTCCAGTGCAGCTGCAAGGCCAGGGGCTCAAGCCAGGCAAGAGGGACGGAGGGGGCCTGGGAAGCCCGCAGGATCTGGGCAGGAGATCCACGCGAGGGGAAAGTGAGGCCTACGCCTGAGTCCCCGCACTCGGGAGGCCTGAGGCCAGGGGCTCTGAGATGGCCCCTTGCAGACCACAAGCCAGGCCACTCCCTGCGCAGGGGAAGTTGAGGCCCCAGCTCCGTGTGCCATTTCCTGGGCCAAGGCTGGACAGAATATTTTTGTCTCTGGACTCTCAAGGCCTGCCTGCAAACTATTTTCCAGATTGTGCCAGTTCCATTTCTATTTGTTGTAGACAGCTGAGTTAGATAGAAATAGAGGCAGCCAGACAGGGCCAGGCCCCCAAGGGGACAGCACGGAAGACAAGATAACTTGTAACTGTGACAGAGATGGATGTTCCCGCTGTGGGCCAGACCTAAAGACCAAAGATGGAACAAATGCTTATCTCCTTAAAGACAAGCATCGCTGGGACTGGCCAAATAGCTCAGCAGATTCAAGTGCCTGCAGCAGATGCAGGAGCCAGGGTTCTATTCCTGGGCCTGCCTGGCGCTGAGACAGAGACAGCAATTAAGACTGGATGTGGTGGTGGGCACCTGTAATCCCAGCTCTTGGGAGGCTGTAAACAGGCTGATCACTAGGAGTCTAATCTAGTAGGGAGACCCTTAACACCCTGCAGACTGTTCCCTAAAATACAAAAAAAAAAAAAAAGAAAGACGAGCATCTGAGATTGATCATTATCTTCAGGAAGTCAGAAAGAGTCGATAATCTAACCCTTATCGGTTATCAGATAAACTCCTTCCTATGTTCATGCCTGCTTGCTACATGACTCCTTCCCCATTTGGTCCTGAATTTAATCAATTTTATTTGAGCAACGATGTTGTAACCTTATTGGTTGATCATAGTTTTTTGTTTTTTTGTCTCGAGACAGGGGCTTACTATGCAGTTCAGGCTGGCCTTGAGCTCACTTTTGTAGCCCAGGCTGGTCTCAAACTCGCAATGATCCTCCTGTCTCAGCCTTCCAAGTACTGGAATTACAGGTGTGGGCCACCGTGCCCGGCTCAATAGTTTTGTCCCACTTCATGTCCACCTAAGTTGAGTTCCCATATTCTCTACCTTAGACCCACCTCACCACATGGTTTTACTAGATAAAAATTCCTGGGAATGGTAGCTTCCTGGGGCAACACACTCAGGTCCCCCTTCTGTCCCTCTCTCTGACAGAAGCTTTCTTTCCCCAGTAAATACACTGCTCTTAACCTCCATTTGTTCCCAAAATTCATTCTTTGGTTTTGGGGAGCATGAACTCACCCCGGGTACCTTTCAGGGTGGGAGCTCCATTCCCCTATATCAGATTCACATTGGAAATCTCGGTCTAGCCCAGTGGCGCAGCCTTATAATCCCTGCACTCGTGGGCTGGAGGGATGGCTCAGCACTCTAAAGTGCCTGCGTCGTAGTGATGCAGGGGAAAATGATCCCCGGCCTGAATAGTTCGTGCTCTCTAAAACCTAAGAATGAATTTTAGGAACAAACGGAGGTTGTGAGCAGAATAGATTTATTAAGAGAAAGAAAGCTCCTGTCCAAGAGAGGGACAGGAGGGGGTTCCCAAGTGGGTGTCCCCCAGAAGCTGTCGCTTCCAGGGACTTTTATAGAGAGGACATGGAAACTCGCTTAGGTGGGTATGGGGTGGGACAAAGACTATGGTCAACCAATGAGATCACAAGCACCATTGCTCAGGTAACATTGACTAAGATTGGGATACAGGGGCTGGGGAGATAGCTCCGTGGCACAAGTACCTGCCTGGCAAGTGCAAGGTCACGAGTTTGAACCCCAGTCCCGCCAAAAAAAAAGAAAAAAGGATTGGGATCCAGTGGGAAGGCAAGTCACGTAGCAAGAGGTCAAGAACACCACCTATTGAGCTTGGGCTCATGACTCTTTCCAGATGATTGATACTTATTTAGCATATCAATCCCTAATGCCCACCCTTAAGGAAGTATGTAGTTGCTTCTGGTTACTCTTGTCTTAAGATCTGGCCCACAGCGGAGTGTCTGTTTCTAGTGGGGAAGTCACGTTGTCTTCCGTGTGGTCCTTGAGGGCCTGGCCCTGTCTGACTGCCTATCATATTTCTATCTAATTCAGCTGCCTACAATAGTAGGAAAGTTTAGGCCACTGCAGGGTCCGAGGCTCGATCCCAGGTACCACATGCTGTGCCAGCCCCACCCTCAGGGCAGGCTGAGCCAGCCATAACACAAACAAATAAATGAGGTTTAAGAAAAAAAAAAAAAAAAAATCCCTGCACTCTGGGAGTCAGAGGCAGGAGGATGGAGACTTATTCAAAGCCTGTCTCAAAATTTAAAAAGAGCGGGGATGCAGCACAGTGCACAGGCCTGGGATTTAGGCTCAATCCCCAGTGCTGCAAATAAAATATATAGCCACTGTGGTGCCTTAGGGAGGCTGAGGCAGAAGGATCCTTGCAAATTCAAGGCCACCCTGGGCTACACGGTGAGTTGAAAGCCAACCTGAATTGCATAAAGATCCTGCCTTAGAAAAACCAAAATGAATAAATAAATAAATATAAAGCCGAGATTCAGTGTCAAGAACTCAGGGTCTGACAGGGAACCCAAGTACTGCGTGAACTCATCTTCCTTGTTGGCCACTAACTGAAGAGTGTGTGCAATGCTGGGAACTGAGCTCATGGCCTTGGGCACTCGGAGTGCTCATTCTACCCTCAGGCTGCATCTCCAGCTCGGAACCGATTTTGCTTATTGATTTGTTCACTCCAGTAATGGGCATGGGACTCAGGGCCCCTTCATGCTAGCCAATCCCAGCCCTTGTTACCCCCCCATCCCCCCAAAGGATCCTAATTAACTAAGGCTGGCCTAGAAAATGGGATTCTCCTGCCTCCGCCTCCTGAGTAGCCACCAGATCCAGTTTCCATTTTAATAGTCTGAAGCCAGGCTCAGCGGCTGCTCAGCGGCTGCTCAGCAGGCTGAGGGATGGGGACAGCAAGCTTAAAGCCAGCTTTGGCAAATTAGAACTGTTATAAGCAGTCAGGCAGAGCTAGGGCCTAGAAAAGAGACACTGCCCAGGACGCTTTACAGCCATGATTGGAGGCACAGTCTCTCTGGCTGGCTTTCCAGCAAAAGCTAGGGCCGCCACCCGCGTACTTCCCCAGGGATGAGCGCAGTGCTTGGTGTTCTAGGTAGGCGTCTTCTCCTTGGATGGGGTCTTGCCTTCCAGGAAAAGCCTCAGTTTGGCTTCGTGTACACTTGCCATGCCGCTTGCTTCCCATCTGATCCTGTTGCAATTGTACTGTCTTATTGGCACATCATGGCTGAGTAAGGTTGCCCAGAGGTCAGCAGCAGTCTGGGTGGGCCAGGCAGGAGGAGGCCCTGGAGAAGGCATTAGGACCCGGGAACAAGGGTACAGGCAAGTTCTTTTCTTAAAAAGCAGGCTCTCATTGTATAGTAGTTCAGGCTGGTTTCCCACTGGTGGCTGTCTTCCTGCTTCAGCCTCCTGAGTGCTAGGATCACCAGTGTGTCACCACACCCGGCTCAGGAGGGCTTCTGAAGCGGACTGCTAGGAGAGGGAGAGCTTCCCTGTAATCTTAAAAGGCCCCTGAGGAGGAGCACCGAGACTGGCAAGCCCTTTAGTGGTCTTGCCCCGTCACTCTGTGAGGACAACCCCACCCGCCCTAGTGGCTGCTGCACCTGTGCAGCCTGCCCCCCCCACCCCAGGTCTGGCAGAGGCGCCAGATCCAGTGCCCCTGGGCTCATGGTTTCTGATCCCCTTTCGCTTCTCTGTCTTTGGCAACCTGGAGCTCAGCCAGCTGAGATTGCAGAAAAAAGTGTTTCGAAAGCGGATGAAGACCTCATCATGAGTCCTGGGATTCCACTGGTCCCCAAGCGTCTTGTGCAACCTGGTGGTTGGGGGAGAGGGGGATGGGAGGCGCCCCCAGATGGCTCTCTGCATCCCAACCCCAGCAGAGGAGACACTGAAAGGCCAGGTCAGGGCAGGGCACGGCCGCTGGGCAGCTGGGTTCTTTTTCATGGTACTGGTGACATTCATCTTGCAACAATTACTAAAGCCACATTCAGGTACAGTGGCACAGATCTGTGATCCCCAGCTGAGGCAGGAAGATCGTCATAAGTTCAAAGGCAGCCTAGGTGCTATAAAATAATTCAAGGCCAGCTTGACTGAACTGCATAGTAAGACCCTGTCTCAAAAATAAACAACAAAAAACCCAATTAGTCAATATTTCCTTGTCTGTTTGATTTTACAGTGAGAAATGTTTAAATTATTCAAAGTTGTAAAAGTGAAATTCCTGCAACTCTCATTCTTTCCCTCCCTCTGGCCTTTTCTCTGCCTCACTCTCTCCTCTCTGCCCCTCCCCTGCTGGGACCCAGTAGGAAAGTGAACCAAGGAGCCGCTGGTCTCTAGATGTGACATGTTGGCCCAGGCAGATTATTTTTCAGATACCGGGTCACGCCTTCAAGACAGTGCAGGTCAGGGGAGGACTCCGTGGCAAGTCTGCATGGAGGTCTGACTTCCTCTTTGCTGTGGAAGTCCCCAGGCTGGCCACTTGTGAGTGTCCCCTGCAGTGCGAGATGGCCAGCCTGGGAGGGCAGGGCCATAAAGATTTCATGAAGTTTCTCATTTCCATTGTCTGCAATTCACTCTTTTCTGATCTCCTTTTTTGGCAGTGCTGGGAACCAAAGCCAGGGCCTTGCGCATGTCAGGCAAGTGCTTACCACGGAGCCACGCACACTCCCAGGCCTCCCTTGGAGTCTCTGTGTCTTTCAACAACTCCACGGAGGATTAAGGTGCAGTGATGTCCTAGGCCGCTAAGTTAGACAGAAATGAATAGGCAGAAAGGGTGGGGACCTGCGGCCATGCAGAAGAGAAGAGGGAAACTGTGGCTGGCGCGCATCGGAAGAAGAAGGCCGGGCCTCACGACGAAGGCGCGAGGGTCAGGCCTGTGTGCCTCCTGAGGTGTAAGCAGCAACTTGGACTTGTTTGGCAGTTAGCACCACCCGACTCAGGAAGCGCAGGCAGCCATCAGCCATCCAGGCGGGTGACCAGAGCATCCTACCCACGCTTGCCCCGCAAATGCCTTTGATCTTTCCTCGCACCCTTACTATGTGCCCTTCTTCCCTAGTGGATCGCTATTAGCTTAGCAGCTGTACTCGTAATCTTATAGGTTGATCGTAGTTTGACCTACTGAAGCTCCTACCTCCATTTTGGCTTTAGCCAAACTGGGACCGTGGGTGGAGGAAGCCAGCCATTGGTTGAGAAAGTGGCCAATCAGAGCATTTGGGAGACTGAGGCAGGAGGGTCACAATGAGTTCCAGGGGCTCCATAGTGAGATTCTCTTGCAAACAAGCAAGCAAACAGATAAATAATTTATAGTATTATTTAGCTATTAAGGAAATGGGTAACAAGCCAAAGATGTAGGCAATTCACAAAAGAAATCCAAATAGCCTGTGAAATTTGAAAAGGGTTATCCCTAAGACATAAGGGGCACCAATTAAGCCAGCGATTTCCCAATTATCCCCACGGGCAAAGATGGAACGCTTAGTGCTGCAAAGATGGGAAGGAATGGGTGTGTCCTCCAGATTTATATCCAAACCATCACCTTAAGACAATTCAAAGATATAGAGGGAGGGCTGGGAATTTGGTGCAGCATCTTCCTGGTAAGCGTGAGGGTGGGAGTTCAATTCCCTGAACCAAGAAGAGAGAGAGAGAGAGAGAGAGAGAGAGAGAGAGAGAGAGAGAGAGAGAGAGAGAGTCATTGAGAGCAAAATGGCTAGATGTGCATTTTGTTTGCTCCAGCAATTCCACTTCTAGGGAAAATAACCTCTGCCAAGGTAGACATCACTGAGGAGCTCTATTAAGATTCAAATAAACTAGGAAATGGGAGGGGGTGATGCAGGTGCCTCAGGAGGATCAGGCGGGTCAGAGAGATGGTTAGGGACCATTGTGGAAGGAGTCAGGACATCGCCATGGTAACTGCAAGGCCTTGGCCAAGGAAGAGGAGGACAAGGAATAGCGCCAAAGCAAAGTTACTCAAGGAGGTGATATTGGTGCGCATCATCAGAAAAATCACTTATCCTCCGGTATGCAGCAGAAGCCACTACTCTTAGAGAAATGGGCCCTCCCGTGTGGGGAGGCCCTAAGGAAGCCGAGAGGGCTGTGTCGGAAGGGTCTCCAGGCTGATGAGGAAACTTGCCTGGCACGGAAGGTGGCTAGGAGCTTAAGCTTCTTCGTTCCTCAGAGAAGCACGAGGTGG
>PVKN010007258.1:0-26959 GCA_004027915.1 Capromys pilorides
AGCTAGGCAATATTTGTTTCTGCTACAAACAACTATCCAAATCAATGAGAAATGGTATTTCATTGTGTGCTGATTTGTATTTCTCTAATAATTAGTAATTTGTTTTACTGGAACAATTGTTACTGTTCATTTTTTCTTTCTTTATTTAATTTTATTAATTTTAATAAGAAAGAAATAACAATGAGACAGTTTCAAAACAAATTAGTAGGACAGCCAAAATAATTACTACAATGCATATTGTTGTCTTCATAGTAGTTGTTCAGAGTACAAGATGCATACATGGTAACTTTTCTGAAAACAATTGGTACAAATATTTTTTTCTTATTGAAGTGAGAGAAAGTAGTTGTATGTATAGTCCCATAGTCCATAATAGTAGTGGGTTATCAGGAGGATTGGCAGTGTCAGAAGCTGTTGACTTGAGCCTTTTACAGCTCAGCATACTAATCTGGCTTTACTTTTTATGCCTTGTGGTTAAACTTTTCCGCTGGATGGTTAAGGCCAAGTTAAAGCAAGACCTATGTAACAAAAAAATGTATCTTTGGTATCTAACAAGGTCAGTCACTAAGCTTCTCTTCTGGGGGGCTAACAACTTAAGTTTGCAAACCAAAGAATTAGAGAAAAAGAAGGGTTACAAAGCTAGCCAATAATTTGGCCCTGGTCCTGCTAGGTCAGTGAGGTCTTGGGACATAAAAGAACATGCATTGTAACATACCATAACTCAGTAGAGTCCCAAATTTCCTGTTCAAAGAGATTATAGGGCCACAGAGGAAAGGGATTGGTGATGTACAGTGTGCTTAAGGATAGTCGTCTAGAGAGAAAACATTCTCTCACGCTTTCACAGAGAGCAAATTGGTCTAGCAATGGCTGTGACTCATCCACATGGATGACACTGACAAAAGTTCTACAAAATGCTCTACAAGATTTCAAGGTAATCCTGCGGGGGGCTTTTAATTTAATAATGTTAAGCACCTTTTCATATACATTTTGGCATTTGATGTCAAATACAAGAGAGCACTGTCAAAGTCAGGATCAAAAGCTTTATCTCCTATTTTCTTCCAGAAGTTTTACACTTCAGGATCTTAGCTAAGCCTTTAATTCATTTTGAGATGATTTCTTTTGCCTGGTGTGACCTCTGTCTGAGTTGACCTTCTTACATGTGCCTGTCCAGTTTGCCCAGCACCAGTTAAAGGATGCAACAGTCTTCTCTTTCTCTGTAAACTCAGTGTTGATGCTAACATCCTTTGTGAGGATCTTCAAGCTTTCTGCACATGTAGAACCTCAGGGCTCCAATGTGAGGCACACTCTCCAAGAGTGACGAGGGTTTCCAGTGTTTGCCTATGTTAGCCATAGATATACAGCCTTGTACTCTTCATTGAGCTGGTCATAATTAGTCATGTAACTTAAGATTCATAGCCTTCAGAAGGGCTTTCCCAGATGAACTGCCAAACTAAAGTGTATTAACACATTTTCCCCCAAACAACCTCATCAATTTTTTTTTTTTTTTACTATTTTTGCAGTTTATAAGTCATTGTGGTAGAATTTCACTATTCCCAAAATCCTCAACAAGCAGCAGAATTTTAACATGTGATCAGACTTAGTCCCCTTCTTTGTTTTCACATGGAATCACCTGCATCATTTCAGTTTGACTCACTCTATATCCTATATTTAAGGATTCATTGAGAATAAAATATCCACCTCCTCATTCTCAACATTTCAATTATGTCTTTTGCAGCTATTATTTCATTAAAACTCTCCTTCATTCTAAATCATATCTTCTATGCAAAGATTTAGGCAAGCAAAACAAGGTATTTGTGTAGCACAATAACCTGCAATGTGGCACTGGTCATCAACAGATAACCAACATGATAAACTGCCTGTTAACACAGTGAGTGCACTATGGTTCTGAGGAGAGTCTCCCAATGGTCACTGTGGTGAACACTTAGCTCTGGGGTGGTGATGCTGAATAGTGTTATTCAAGAAGTGGGTAGTCATGGAATGTCCTTAGGTTATTGGGGTTGCGCCCATCAGGGTAGTTGTTATTTCTGCTTTTACCTTTTTTTTTTTTCTGCTTCCTGGTTCAGGATGGACTTTGGTCATGATGTGCTACCTTGCCAGAAGCCCAAAGCTTGGGGCCACCCAATCTTGGACTGGACCCTTCAGACCTATAAGCTAAAATAAACACTTTATCATCATAAGTGCATTGCTTCAGATTATTTCATTAAGCTGGTTAATACAGGGAGTGAGAGACCAAGGATGGCAAAGGAAAAAAGTGGTTTTATGTACCAGAGTAAGCCAGCTCACATAATGATACTGAACCGTCCAAAACTAACATTGTGGGTGAAAACAATGGGGAGTTATTTGTTATTTGTGCTGCATTTCCGTCAAAGATTACTCAGTCTTAAGATAATCGACTCTGGGGGCCAACGAGATAGCTCAGAGTTCTAAAATGCCTGTTTAGACAAGTGTAGGCAACCACAGGGACCACAGTTCGATCCCTGGCACCACAAGCTGTGCCAGCCCCACTTGCAGGGCAGGCTGAACCGGCCATAACATAAATAAATTAAGTTTTAAAAAAAGATAATTGACTCTTGTGTAAGTTGTCCTTCTGTAGTAAACCAGACAAAGGAGTGTCCAGTGTCTGAACATTTAATGTTACCTTCAACAATATTTCCTTGGATACATCCCAAGTCAATATAGGAGGCAGGAAAGTACAACCCTCGGAAAGGAAAGGAAGAATTGATATTGGTGAGCTGCAAAGCTGATCACAACTCTGGTATTAAAAAGAAATGGACACCAAATGTCTTCTGAGACCAGTATATGCCCAGTATACGTATGAAAGACCATAAGTCTTCAAAGCTTGACTGGACCAGAGGACAGGTCCCCCAGCACCAGTCACAAAAGATGACATGACAAGAACACAGGGAACCAGAGGTCTGAGCAGAAATGTGAAAGTGGACAGGATTACATTTCAGGCCAAATGTCGATGGGAATAAGTGCTCCTTGGATTCTAGCTAGTGGAAATTAGATCTTTAGCACTGGAGCCTTAGCAAGGAGAGCTCACATCCTGGAGCAGCTTGAGGACCAGAAGAGCAACCCCGGTCAACTGCATCTGAAAGCATCTGATGAGGCAGATACCAGGCTGTACCACCTTGGTCCACCTGCATAGAAATAGAAGCAGCCCAAATTCTTTTTATTTCAAATCTCTATTCTGTAGAAAAATGGATATGACAGCATGATATATGAGGAATCTAAAAGTGAGGGGAGAAGTTGTAGGCAAGACAGGCAGAGGAAATGAATTGCCTTCAACTGTGCTTTGCAGTTTGTTTGCTAGGGACAAGAAAGAAAGTGCTACATTAAAACAAAACAAAATGATGGGGTAGACTCCTAATGGGGATCATTCAGAGAAAACCTGGCAGATGAGGCTGGCCAGCCAGAATTTCCCACTATAGAATCTCCACACTGCTCTGTGCCCCATGAAGAGTCACTCACCACAAAGAGCAGCTCTGGTGTCCACCACACTGAGCTGGCCTGTAAGGGGACAGATCCGGAAACACTGCATGCAGCAGTTGGAGCCTTGTATCACATGTTCCCAACCCAAACACCCTTTGCCAAGGGCATCCCAATCTGTATTTGTCCTGGACTCCTTTTCTTCAGTGCCAACAAGATGCTGGGCATATCTCTACCCACATTCTAAAGACATTTCAAAACCAACACACCTCAGATAATTTAATAGAGCATACCTGGACCCTGTTCTCCTCCTACTTGACTGAAGAGAACAACATCACTACCCAAGTCAGAGACCTCTAATTTCTCCTCCCCTCTTGTTTCTTCTAAACACCCAAATCCAGTCACTCATCAAGTCCTAATAATTCTAACTCTATAATAGCTTTCACATCTGTTTTCTCTCTCCATTGCCCCTGCCTTGTATCCTGAGCATTTCTTACCAGGACTATATTATATCTCCCCCTTTCAATCTCTCCCCCACTCCTTCCCTGATCTTTATTTTCCAACTACAGGCTTCTTCCTAGATGGTAACACTATCATGCTAATCCCCTCTTTAAAAGCTGTTGCTTCAAGGATGAACTCCAAATGACTTAGCTAGACCTCCCCGGTCTGGCCCCTGCTAATCTCTCTAACCTTTCAATCTCAGCGCACAGTCCCAGGCCTCTGCTTTCCAGAGGCACTGAACAACTTTCGCTCCCATCTGTGAAGGTACATTTCTCTCTGGGCTGTCACCAATGCCCTCTTCTCCTCCAGTGAGATGCCGTGTTTCAGCAGGGCAGGCTGCTTTGAACACCTAGATTAAGGCGATACCACACAAACGCTGAGAGTGTTTTCATGTATAGCTCTGTCCTATGTATGGCTGAATACTTTGGCAACCCAGTACTATGCCCAAAAGTTTTAAGCCAATTTTCTAATAATTGTTATGTTTTAGAATAGAAAATGATGGGACCAGCCAGCAGTCTAAAGCACCTGCTCTGGCAAGTTTAGGCAGGCGCAGGGGAACACATGTGCTCCAGCCCTGCCCATAAAGTGGACTAAGATGTTCCTTCCCACAAAAAAACAATAGAAAATTGCCCTCTGAATGTCTGTGTTTAGCAGGTGATTGAATTATGAGGCCTATATAGCTGATTTACTATTAGGGGTGGGGTCTGCTTAGAAAAGGTGAGTACTGGAAGAGAAATTGCCCTCCTCACCTCCTACCTCAGTTTCCGATGTTCCCTAGCTGCCATGCAGTGAGCCACTGTTCCTACGCCACGTCCCTGTGGTGTGCCACCCAACCTTGGAGCAAACCAACTGCAGTCAGAAGTCATGGCAAACCTCTCCTCCCTTCACCTTTGGGCATCAGCTATTGGTTACTGCATCCCAGAAATGACGACAGAGACTAAGACAACAAATGCACCATTTTCCTCTGTCTTTAGGCTGGAGGCCAAGGAACAGACACGTATCGGTGCTTCAAGTTTATCACTAGACTTTGCTTCTAAATTTTTGCCATCATGATGAATAATCTTAGAATTATAGACTTTGGAAATTCCATTTTTGTTGAAAATGGTTTGAGAATGAATGATACCAAAACCATTGCCTGGACTGTGCTGCTTTATTATCTTTAAAGTCTACTTTAGGCTGATCAAGTTTGTTCTTTAATTGTGGTCTAAGAAGCTCAGCCCCTGGTTTTACAAATGCCAGAGACTAGGCAAGAAGATAATACAGACTTTTAGAGGTCCATCATCCTCTTTAGAAAATGAATGCAGGCCTCTTCTTAATTGCCAGCCAACAAAACCACATACTGATATACGAAGAAAAATATATTATCTTCATTAAAATGAACCACAAAGCCCAGTGATAGTCTCATCTCACATGGTAAAGGAGGGATGTGTGTGTGTATGTGTGTGTGTGTGTGTGTGTGTGTGTGTGTGTGTGTGTAGTTTAACGCAGAAAATAAAATATTTGGTTTTAAGAAACCATACTTAATATTAAAAGTAGTTCTGATTTTAAAGTACTAACTCCAGGTTTTGTTATACTATAGATAAATGAACATAGCTTCCTTTGGTGAAAAAAGAACTTAGAAAGACACCATTCAGACATCCGGATCATGGATTTTTCTGCTGCAAGATGTCAAGACTTAGTATTTTGTCTGCGACTGTAGAGGATTATGTTTAGACCAATAACCAATACTTAATAGAACAAGCTTGATTTTGTTATTCTAGAGTTTATTATGTTCAACTTCCAGAAATAAAGCTGAAATGAATTAGCATTAGAATTAATCCAGGTATTAATTCATTTTATCAGGAAAAATTTTAGTTCTAGGAATCATTAATACAGAAATGCAAGCTAAGTAATAAAACAAGTTTAAAATTGAAGATACTGAAGACTAGCAAGGTCTGGTTCTGCTTGTACTGCCTCCTTCATTCACTCACCTTTACTGCAGGGTTAGACCAGTGAAGGGCAACTGGCCAGGATGAGGTGTGAGGTGGGCAGGGGATTATGGCCAGGAAATCAACTGCAAAAAACCCCAATGCATCAAAGCTTAGCCACCAGTTCCAGTTACATTCTCAGTTCTCAGTTCCAGAAAGTAAGCTGAGAATACATTACCTAGAACCTCTACTATGAGACAGCTTTCTGTGCTCCAGAGTGCTAAAGGGAACCCTGGGAATGACAGGTCACATGTCCACTTGTGGTCCCATCATCCTCCTATTTCAATTTAATATGAAATGTGGTGACGTACAGGAAAAGGGTAGACGCGATCCCCTTTGCAGTTGCAATCCCAGGGGTGTTGGGCATCCGTGTGGGGATCTTGATTGCACATCTAAGAGAGGCTTGGGGTCATAGGCTATTCCTATCAGGGATTTAAAATCAGACTCCAAAGAAAAGAGCTTCTCTCACTGAGAACGAAGGTTCACAGTCAGCCAGCTGTAGATTGTATCCTGCAGGGACCAGCAAACTTCACTTCTTGATGACTAAAATGCAAAGAGTGATCACTTTCAAAGTTTAAATGTGCGAGGAAGACTGAACTCTGTTTGGTGCTTGGTCTTTAACTGATTCCTGTGAAGCACAGAGCAGCGTCCACATATCATGGTTAATTAACAGCCATCAAATGTAGCCTCTGGGGACTGGAATGACATAAGGTGCCATGCTCTGCGGAAAAGAAATGGACTCGGTGGCTCATGACAGCTCATATCATAAAGTACGGCTCATGGGTTGCATTTTGCTTACAAATATTTTTATTGCAGTTATTTGAATTCAGTGAAGTATAATGAGGTACTCTTAGCCTCTGGGCAAAACTGACACAGAATTTAATTTGCAATAGTCAGCTAAAAATCACAAAATGTTCTTGGGAGAAAATCCCGCTGTGCTATGTGAATATGCAGCTCTTACTGACAGATCCTTGGAAATTCTGCCCACAATCTTGCTATGCAAGGGAGGGGGAAGCGCTGATAATACCCTTGGAATGAAGCAGTGTGTTCGTTGTTTGACATAATAATCTAAATTGCTGCTAGACCCTAATTTCCTCCCTAAAGGTCAGTATTTTTATTTTTGCAACTTCTAGCTAAGAGCGTTGGCAAACGAAGCAAAAACATGTGTAGAAGGGCCTTTTAAGAAAAGAGTCCATTTGAAATCAGTTCTAAATTACTTTTTGGTGGTCAATACATGACCTCCCACAGTCATGCAAAGCAGAGGTGAGGGTGACTTTCAGTAAATGGGATAGAGAGGTTTTTTTCTTCTTCCTGAAGAGTCAGGATTATGTGACCTTATAAATTGGTCTCATTACAGAGCCACTGACAGACAGACATATTGGTTGCTGCCAGGAGGCATATGGATTGAGATGGGGACGAGGAGGGGAGAACAGATGGGGACGGACGGGCCCCTGACGCAGAGCCCAGCTGGTAGGGAGCAGGTCATGTCTGCTACTGCTAAGCTGAGAAAGATAAGGGTGTCAGCAGCGGGAAGGTGACATCCATCAATCAGCTTCTTCATTACGGCAAGAAGGCAAGAACGAGCCTTGTGGCCTCTGGGTGGAGAAGGGGGCAGGGCTCCCCACACCCCACAGGTGGTGACCCAGAAGGGGGCCTATCTTTCACCTTGCCCAAAGGGGGAAGAATGTACTTTGCGGGATTTAGTTGTTGGAGGTCCTTTAGAGAAAACCACCACCAGTTGGTGATTTAAAACTTCTATCAAGCATATTTATTTTAAGCAAAACATTACAGGAATGTCACACTTAGTAATGTATGGATGCTAGTGGCATTACATTAGAAAATTTTGAGGTGAACCCAGGGTCGCTGCTGACTATATGGCAATATTCAAGTCAAATGGAACTGGGACAGAGAAACTCCCTAGAGCCTTTTGGAATGTAAATTCCTTGACTGCTGCAGCTTGTTGGTTTTTCTCATCTTCAATATTTAATACTTTAAAACTGAGGAACAGAGAAAATTGAATGAAATGTATCAAAATTATAAGAAATGCCTCAAATTTTAACTTCCAAGGCCATTATATTTTGTAAGGCTCTCCCTGGGGATCTTTATCATTTTATCAAATCCTCTTTTCCGTTTGAAATTTCTGCAGTCATAACAGCAAACGCTATAACGGAAGTGGAACATTTGACCCGAAAGTAGGTGATAGCCATGTTCCGTGCTGAACAGTAGGACTAAAGTCTCACATTCAGTGAGAAAATGAAGGAATTTGGGGAATTAAGTGGTTCTTTAATTCTAGGGAGCCTGTTCTATGACACATAATACTGAGAGGCATGTTTCAGGGACCTAAAGAGCAGAACTCAATATGGCTCAGTGTATAATACAGTGACTTGAAAATTATGTTAAAACAGTGAAGCTATATATTTCTGGTTTGTAGAATTTCCTAATAAAATTTGAGAAACTAATTTGGTCTTTGTAAATAGTCCAGAGATATAATAATAAGCATAGAGGACTAGAAATGTTATTAAGATGTCATTTTACTTGAAAATATTTTGCTTTACTGTACTTATTTCAAGAAAGACTCACATTTAATTATTTTTGTTTTATTTATTTCTTTGTTTGCTACAGGGTCTTGTTATGCAGCTCAGACTCATGGCGATCCTCCTGTCTCAGCCTCTCCAGAGATACTATTCCAAACCATGCCTGGTTTCGGCGGCCAGCATGGCAGCGTGGCATGTGGTACTTGAGATCTAACCTGGGCCCTTATGCTTCCCAGGCAGAGGGCTTAGACCACTGAGCTATTTCCCCAGCCCCCCACATTTTTTAAATAATATCTTTTAGTGAAACAGAGTTACATGTAAGTAAGAACAGTTTCAGAAGTCACAGGAGCAAATAATTTAAGCTAGTAAGTCAACACTAATGAACAATGATTACTATAGAGGAAAGTAACTAGGAAGAAGGTGGGATTTGTAGATATATTTGACATTTACTGACCTGACTATATATGTTACATATCTAAACTTTTATTTATACTTCCTTTTAGCTTCTGGTTAGAAATTAGTAATATATCACCTATAATGGTAGCAAAATAAACTTTTTGAGGTTTACTAGCAAATCTACTTTTTAAATGTGTATCTTTTTAAGATGTTTTCTGTCAAGAGGATCTTCTATGTAATGCAACAATGCAAACTGAGTTTGCATACCCTAGCAGATAAGCGTCTGTTTCTGCAGTTAGTACAGGTTTGGAACAGGTGGAGAAGACTATGTGCAAGCTGAATGTGTGTAGTTTGTGTGTCTGTGGATTCATGTGGAGCTCCAGTTCTGTGGCCTTCTGGATCCTCATGGACCCATTGCTGACCTCAGAGAGGGCCCAGCTGGGAGTCTCCTAGCTGGGATGGCTTGAGTATGGCTTGTGTGTGGCCCCCGAAGGCCGACGTGCTGGATGCTTGGTTCAGCTGAAGTAACCTTGAGGTGGTCAAAGCGTGAGACATGGGGCGAGGTAGCATGGATGAACGAAGTGCAGGGGAAAGCAGACAAAGCTCAGAATTTTTTTAATTTTAATTTTTTTCTTCTTTTTCTTTCTTTCTTTCTTTTCTTTTTTTTTCTTCCAGTACCAGGGATCAAACTTAGGACTTAGCTCTTCTCAGGCAGGCACTTATGCCCCTAAGCTGTCTTCTCGGTTCTGCAATTTTAAAATAGTAATTTTAAGAAAAACTGCAGCTTGAGGACCCAAATGTGCTTTAGCCTTCCTCCCTTTTAGCAACCTCAGAAAAATTCCTCAAGGCCTGAAAGGTGCAGTACGTAAGCCTGTACGTTGGGTGCTGGGCTGTGCTTTGGGGAATCACACTTCCTTCCACATACCTCCGTCCACAGGAAAGCAGTATTGATGGACAGCGTATTATTTTTTCCAAGCACATGCATTGTTTGCATTCTGACATGACCGACAGATGGGTAGTAGTGACGGGAAGTGAGACCGCATGCCCTAGACCACCCAGTCACCCATCTAATAGTCTCCCACTACCAAGAATCCAGAAATATAGCCGGATCTATATGACTCCTCTCTCCCTCTTGCTTAGGCCCACGCTCTACTTCTACGAGAGCTTACTTTTAAAATTTGCTTCAGGAATCTCTTTAGCTCTCTCATTGAAGCATCTGGAAAGTTCTTTTCCAGTGGTAGGAGTCAGCAAATCTACCACTCAATTCTATAGTTCGGATGGGGGTAGAGAGAGAGAGACCTTGGAGGACTGTGTCTGGTGACCGCAGGACTAGAGGGAGATGGATGGGCCACTGTGGGTGCCACCTGCAGAAGGGAGGAGTGTATCTCACACCGCACCCTGCCAAGTTGCCTTGAGGGAAAGACAGTAACCATAGTAAAATCAGTGTGGATCTCCCTGGCTTCTTTTCCTTGTGCCTCTTTGGAGTCCGCCCATGTGATGCAGGCTGCCCACCATTCTGTGAAGCAGCCTACAGGGCCCTTGTAAGAAGGGCTGGACTGCAAACCTGCCACACAGACCTAGGTGAGCTAATTAAATACAATTCTCTGTGTCCTGGGAACCCATGTGGATATTAATATACTTAACACATATAAGACACTTCACAGAGTCTGGAGCCAGCAGTCAGAGATAATTTTGCCTTTGCTAACATTATAGTTTAGCTCTTAAACATTCAAAAGACTTGGAAGTTTTTTTATTCCTGTTCTTTAAAACAAAACAAAAGAAAACAAAACTGCCCTTGAGGAAAATCAAGGAACTCAGCCTTTCTTCCTTCTTTCCCTGCATTTCTCTTTTCTTCTTTCTCTCCTTCTCCTCCACTGGTCTCTCCGTTTGCCCTTCCTTCTTGCCTCCTCCCCTCTGTCCATGTCTTCTCTCTGCACATCTCTCTGGTCAACACCATCTTAGCTATTTGTTATATGGAAATCCAGTACCTTTTTTGATAAGACATTTAAAAATAAAATATTGTGGGCTATACTGTACATAAACAGCTTTTTATGCTAGTGGACTCATACCACAAATAGAGGAATACTTTTTAAAGGAAAATAACCAATGGTAGTATGATTTGTCTCTGGTAACATGCATATGAGAATCTGAGCTGGAGTATTTTCTTAATGAGTATTATTGACCACTGTGTCTGGGCTCGGGAGCTATTTCAATTATTCCTTCTTTCAGGTTTCCTAGTAATGTGTGGAATCATCATTTTCTTTCTCGTCCTTTTTTCCCCCCATCTTTTAGTAAGGGTCTACAGGGTCTACAGAGTTTCACTGTGTAGATTGCACTCATGGTGATACACCTGTGTTCAGCCTCCCAAGGAGGTGGATTACAGGCACACACTGCCACGCCCACTCTCAGTTGGTGTCTCAGTGCTCCCCGGGGGTGGGGCCAGCACAAACCGCATCAAACCCCGGATCAAACCCTGGATCAAACCCGGATCAAACCCTGGCTCCTGCGCTGCCTAAGCAGGTGCTGTTACCTACTAAGCTATTTGGCCAGCCCTGGAACCATCATTGTCTTGATGATCCTAAAATGTAGATTGCAATTCTTCCTGAATGTGTTTCCTCCTTCCAACGGGTAATATACTATTGTGCTGGTACGTATTGATGTCTATTCACTGCCATTTCTATTGGACATGTGTGCTAGTTCACCAGTGAGGAATCTACCCTACAACATCCTGATTCAATTTGTGTACAAGTATTTTAATTCCTACTATCCCATAATAACAAGGTAGTGATGAGAGTCAATGGAGATGTGCTGGAGAACTTCTATGTCTATAGGTTGAATCTGTGATTAGAAGCTTCAGTTACCAATGTAGGGAAACTGAGAGCTGTCTACAGAGGCGTCCACAACCGCAGTCTGGATTATTTTTGAAATCTTTTGAATTTGGCAAAAATGAAAAGGTTTGTTGCCAAGACCCTTTCTTCTTAATTTAAAAAAATCATGTGAGTTTTAAGGGAAATTTAATCCACATGTTTCTAATTCATTTGCACTTAAGTTGTCAAACAATTTTGTAATCAAAAATCTCTATCTTTTTCTTTCCACAGAAAGTTGAGTTTTCTGAGTGTGCATGAGTTGTAACTTTTTAGAAGAATGAACTGAATTTCAAATGCGGAAGGCAAGGATAGGGATGGGCAAAAATATGTATTCCTCACCTGCTCCTGGGAAAAGAAGGGCTTGGAATTCTTGATTTTGTCTTAATTCTTTTGGTGTAGACATTTACTTGCTTTTGAAAATAATAAGTGTTGCTTTTCCCCCTCGAAGGAAAAGTGATTTTACAGTTTAAACTGTGTAGGGGGGATATAAAATAGCCAACAATGTAAGAAGATTCTGGTGCTTTAAAATTATGAGGGATGGGCCGGCACAAGATAGCTCAGTGGATTAAAGCACCTGCTTAGGCAAGCTTAGGTAAGTGCAGGGACCTGGTTCCACGTCCCTGGTGCCACATGCTGTGCCAGCCCCACCCCCACCAAAGGCTGAAATGTTCTTTCTCTAAATTTACTTTATGTAATAGTAGTTCACGTTACAAAATATCAAAGAGAAAATATGAGGTTTTTGAGAGATTGTCCCTTTTCTGAGAGTGGCTCAGAAATTTCAGTATCTCCCGGAATTTTCAAATACCGAATGTTATTGTATTATAATGCCCTTCTGGGAACACTGAAAACTCCAGTTTTATGAGAACTCCACACAAGTCACTCCCATTTGGAGCTCTTCGGAAGTGCTAATTCAGAACACTTCCTACTTCATGGTGAGATCAAACCATTTGGACTGCTTATTATCATGTGCCCAATAAAACTCAATCTGTTGTGCTAATTAGTTATGTAAATACATTTTATCATTGTGGAGAAGAAGCAGAGCTAGACAACTGGGTAGGTGAGAAAAGATCAAAGATCTCCCCTAACAAATTACCATGGTAATTAGTGTTGTCTTGTAGTTCTTCTTGGGTCGGGGGTGTCTTTCAAATTCAAGCTTGGGAAATCCTGCTTAGGGAAATAGGAAGCCATGTGCTGAAAAAAACACATCTTGCCAAGCTCGCGAAAGTGACCTGAAGTTTGTGTAGTGAGAGGAAAGGAATATTGAAAAAGGAGAGGGAGAAAAAGGGCTAGGAGTTCCTCTTGGGGAAATTTAAAGGTAAAATGTGAGGGAGAGCTATCTGATTACACATAGACTGTTTTTATGATAGAAAACAGTTTTCTCCTAGCCCCCCCGCCCCGTCCACTGAGACAGCTTTGAAAACAATCAGGGTATTGTATGCCCTGCACATTCGCATTTGTTTTTTAAATTTTTTTTTTTAATTTTTAGGAAGTCAAAACCTCTGGATGAAGACTCAGCCCCAGCTGACATTACCTGGATTTGCACCAGACCTGGAGAAAACAAATTAACATACTTGACTTAATCTCTTCCCATTGGAAAGGCCATGTACAAGGCAGAGAGATTTGTCTGTTTTTTTACACCTTGGTTCAATAACCGACTGGCTGTTTGGATAAAGAAATAAATAGAACTTCACGACACTTTGTGAAAAATTGCTTGGTGTTCTATGAAACTTTTCTACCATGACACAGTCTTTGTGAGTTCTATGTCCTCCTCTGTACATGTGGCTGTTCTTTACATGGTTATTATTATCTACCTGTCAAGTTTGTGGCAGAATTGATGATTTCTGTCAGCCCCAGTATGGTGCCTGTCTCTTGGATGTCTTGAGAGTTGTGGTTTTTCTTTTGTTGATGTCTTTATCATTTTTCCCCTTTTGTTTCTTATGAGATGAATAACATTCAAACCCTTGGACTTGCTGTCATTTATCCTTTCCTTTTATGTTGCTCCTCTAGTTTTCAAAATTAAGTTCTCTTAAACTTTATTCTATCTTCCTGGCTATTAGTCACTGGACACAAATAAAATAAGTCAACCATTTTATAAAAAACTAATAATTTTAGCAGATAATACCTTCCTAAGACTCGTCTGTACCTATCTCTTCCAGTTCCCACACACTTGTAAAATACTGCTTGCTTTCCAGTGTCCATGTACAGTGTGGTGTGAGCGGGGTAGGTATTTCCATTTTCCAGTGCTGATGTCTTCAGACCAAGAGGCAAGGATTACCTACTTTGTTTGGCTTTCCAAGTTGTGTATGAGCTCTTTCAGCCATAGTAGAAGTGTACTTGTCCCAAGTCAGAGTCTAGGCTGTTTCCTTCCAGAATTCACCCTTTAACTTCCAGCCCTGTCCAGATATCTTCTCAGGAGGCTGAGAGCCAGGCAGGGAAGAGCCCAGATGTTACCCTTCTAGTCAGCCTAATATCTGGCTGTGTTGCAAGCAGCTTGCCTGTTTCGCAGGCTCCCAGTGGATATATGATAGTCAGGTTAATATTTTAACCTATTTTATCAGCTTTTTAATCTGCTAGAAAGTCATCCATTTAAAATTAGTATTATAGGGCTGACCTGATAGCTCAGTGGACTAAAGTGCCTGCTTTGGCAGAGCATAGTGGCCAGGGTTCGATCCCTGGAGGGCCATGCTGGCCCCGCCAGTGCAGCACACTGAAATGGCCACTGAGACTGGGCATGCTGGCACATGCTTATAATCCTAGCACTGGGGAGGCTGAAAACAGGAGAATCACTGCAAATCCAATCTACATAGTCAGATCCTATACACCCTGTACGCCCTATAAACCCTACCCTGAATTCATAAAAATAAAAAAGTATTATGTCATGGTTATAGCAAATTTAGAAAATGTGGACTAGCAAGATGTTAATGAGTAAAATCAATCTGAAACCAGACTAGTCTATCCTTTTATCTAACATACAAATACATATTTTTATCACAGTAATGGCTGCATATAAATACACGGATGATATTTTGTCAGATCTACAGTTCTAGCCATCAGCTAAGCTATCAAACTGTGCACCATGTGATTGTATTGGGAAATCTGTTTCCTGAATTTTTTTGTTCTTACCATTCATCCTCCATGTATTTTTCTGTCTTTAATTCCCAGCATCATTATAATGATCTTATTGCACAGACACATTCCTGTGAAAACCACCCTTTGTCAATAGATGTAAAGGAAAAGTCGACATTTGAGTAAAAGTCAAAACACCAGATTTTTCTTATAAATATGAGGAAAGGAGTGGATAGTTTGAGCCTTTTCTTGTCAACTTGCTCACCCAAGTTATTATGTTGGATATTTTCTTTTCTCTCAAGTAAAACATAAATAAAAACACACAGCAGTAGTTTTATCTCAGCAATGTAGTTCCCTAATTTAAAGAAAAATCTTTATTGTGCCCTATGCTTGCTTTCCCTGGGGCCAAGTGCATGCTGTACCAAGCTGTTCTCAGTGACGCTGGTTGGCTGGGTGCGCACATGAAGCTGGACCACACACAGGGACCATCCCAAGGGAGCCAGGACTTCTGTTTTTCCAGCCTGACAGTTTTCCCAATTGGGAATGCACTTGTTGGTGTTGTTCTCTTCACGCTCCTATGTTCTTCAGCATTGGTGCAATCTCCAGTCAGTGTCTGGTAGTGCACAGGTCACCTGGGCTGCAATCACCTGGAGTACTGGGCAGAGAGATAGACCCATTCCTAGACTCACCCCAAACCTGCTGCTGCAGAATATCTCTACTTAGAACCACTACAGTCTGAAGACAATGTGTGCAACCAGTGAAATTTCACATGGCAATTAATGAATATGTAGAGAATATATGCACATCCCAGCATGGGTAGGATTTATGTATCACAGGGAAAAACAGAACTAGTAGAGGGAGAACTTTATTCCCTTCAGGGGTAGAAGATAGTAAGGGTGCAGTAAGAGGTCAGATCTGAAAGTTAATATTGCTTTGGATGGAAACAAGTTCATTGTGTGTAATTCTAATCACAGAGGGAAAAATGGTGCAATTTTAATTAATGAGTTTCTTCTAACTGCTGATTTTCTTTGTGTTTGTGGCATCTTCTGAGACCAGAAAGAGTTAACAAGAAAAATATCCATTTGCTGGCTATCATAAATAGGAATCTAAAATATTAAGGATAATTTTATTTCTATACTTTTGGCACATAGTGAGGCTTCTAGAGATAGCGGTGTCTGCTCAGGTATTTCTCAGTCTACAAAAGCACTAATCACACCTCTCTGTCCATCCAACCTGACAAAATGAAACAGCAACCTATTTTTTTTTTCAGGAAGATGTGAAAATTAATATGGCATGTAGGTGCTGTTGGTTCCAATTAAAATCAATATCTGTTCTGCTTGGTGCCTCTTTGTCTCTATGACAGCCAGGGAGCCAGCTACGGGGCCACATCTGCTCCTCTTTCCCAAAGGGGCTCCAAACAAGGGAATGACCTGCAGTGTTTATTATTAAGTTTTCAAAGGGAAAGTTGTTTTGGTCTAATTGAAGCAATAATATGAGAGGGGTTATTCCTGGTCAGTTCCCTGCTGTTTTCACTCTGGAGAATATATTCCAGGTGTTCACCAGGCGGCCCTGTGGAGCGCTGATGCCTTTCCGTGCGTTCAGCCAGGCTAGTGCCAGCAGACCAATAAAGGCACCCAGGTGCTTTCATCCAGTCCGGGCCCTGTCGAGGCGCTCTTCCTCATAGGGAACCAGACGGTCACTCATTCTCACAGGCTCAGGTCACTGTGAAGCAAAGCAGTGAGATTTTATGAAACTCTAATACATCAAAGAAAAATTATTTTATTTTCCCTTACTCATTGCTGCATGGCAAAGAGGAGCTATATCATGGTGTTGTTTTTTTACTTTTTAAATAAATATGTTTTTCTCTTTCCATCCAGATTATCACTTCAAATAGATGAAGAGAACTAGAGTAAAAGCTGTACCATTAATCAAAGTATTAGTATTGATTTATAACTGTTTATTGTCTGTGTTGCTCAAAAAGGCATTCTAGTTCCACGATTTCCAAATACCCTTCAGATGTCACAAATGAAATTAAGGATGATTGGGAGAGGATGCAGATATGCACTCTGAAATTTGATTTTAGATTTAAATGCAAACATTCAATACATGATGCTGGGCTGTACTTTGCCTGGTGTACACATGATAGTCATTTCTAGCAAGACTTGCCACAGATAGTAGCTTGCGGATCTCAGTGATGACTTTTCACATCTTATTCCATGAATGCATGACACCAGCCTTTCTACTTCTTGATTATATTTACCTTTAAAATTACAAAATTTCAAACAACATATTACTCAATGGAAATTAATCCTGCTTTTCAGAGTTGGAGGCAGTATTCGCTTGAGATAGCTTCATTTTAATTAGTTTCCCATATAATGTTTGTTGACTATTGCAAGAACAAGAGACTGTTTTAATGTTGAATTTCAAGTTCCTCTTCATTCCAAGTGGAATTGTGGATCTTGATTGTGCTTATTTTCATCTGTGAACCTAACATGAACCCATAGACCAAAATAGTCACATTAAGAACATGGGCTGAATTTCAGGCTAATCAAGGGAAATGCCTAGGGAGGGTGGTGGTGATGCTGAGGCCTGTTGTTGTCCATTTAATCATGCGGACCTGGCGCATCTAGAATCTGTCCAGAGGTGAAGTGGCAGTGATCTCTCAGTGAGTGTTCCCTGATGGGCAAGCCAAATGGTCTAGCACTGAATGTCCTCTAAGAGGGACCTTCCCACAGGGGTAGCACTGCCTCCCCAGAAAGAGAAGAATGAGTAGCGCCCTGTGTCAAGGGCATTGTATTTATAAAGAACTTTGGGTTCTTTGGAGAAAGTTCAAAATCCTCTGCGGGAGGATTATTTATGAATTTGCACTGACTCTGGGAAGAAGACAGAACCCCAGCTCCACTGGCTGAGTATCCACCCAGGGAAGCTGACACGTACAATCTTCTCATTATTCTTTCCCAGCCCCTCCAAATACCACACACATAGCAACGGTCAATTACAGAGGAGCAGGTGAGGTGCACAAATTAATCCAGGAGAAAGTGCTGAAAGTCCTGGGGGTGGGTCGGGAAAGGAGTGCAGCAGAGGCTGGGCTGCATGGTTGGGGAAGCAAGAAACAAAGCCACTGAGTAAACACGATGTTGAATAAAAGATTTCAGTCCTTGGTCAGGAATGTACAAAGTCCCTGCACGCTTTCTGCTAAGTGTTGGTCTCCATTTCAGGAGATTTGTTCCAAAACAACAACAAGAAATACAACCCTTTAAAATATATAGCTAAAAAAGAAATGCATCACACTTGTGACTCAAATGGTTTAAAGCAACAAGAAATGGTGTCATCTTATTTCAGTAGCCACTAATATTCAGAGTGCGCCTGGGCTGGTTGACTTACTGGGAGCTCTCGTTGCTCTGTAGAATTAATCGTCTGCTATTATTTACCAGTCATCAAAGACCGGTCCTGGTGACAGTGAGATAAGAAGGAAGTATCTGTTTCTTTTCTCCCTCTGCCCTTTATAAAATCTCATAGCAAGTGATGTCAGAAATCATTTCTGTCCCTTCCAGGCTTAATAGAGATTAATTGTAAGGATTGATCGATGACACAAAACCCATAGTTTCAAAGCTAGCATCTTCAGCAACATAGACAGGCAAATTCTAAGTTGGCTTGGAAGAGAATGATCTATGCTTCATGATGGATTTAAATTAAGAATGCCCTTTCCAAGTTGGAAACATGCAAACATTTTTGAAAGGTCTTTTGTTTCATGTAAGACAGTCACATTTTTAACAAGTGAGAAGGGTAAAATGCATGTGGTGCCAACTGTGCTGATTGCGAGTGGATATTTTTATCATTAAAGTGTTTTTCAAGGTCACAAAATAACCCCTGATAGTGATGAGGCTTCATCATTACTCTACTGGAGATGTTTCTGAGGGATTTGTAGGATTTGTGAGATGAATTTTAAGACTCTTGTTCTTCAAGGCAGGGAAGTGACTTGGTTTTCTTACAAACTGTCACTAAAGCATGGCAAGTTATCTCATTTTGTCACTGTTTTCAAACAAGAAAAGAGAACTGACTTGCTCCCTGTTAAAGGAAAAGCTTTGCTTTGCTATATTCAAATCCCTTGCCAGTTGGGGAGTTTTAAGAAGCTCTTATCTATCACGGACACAATAGGTTGAGTGAAAAATCAAGTGGCTTGAAGAAAAGAGAGGAGACGCACTGCACACGAAGGAGCCAGTTCTGGGATTGGCATAAATGGAGATGTTGGCCCCTTCAGCATTCACGGAAGCTCTTGCTCTTGGGCTGATGGTGTTCAGTAGCTGTGTTGGCCTTGACTTCTGTAGTTGACTCTGGAGCAGGGATCGCAGGAGTGCTTGGCTCATCACCAGAGAAACTGTCCAGGAAGACAGTTAGGGGGTCACAATCGCTTCTCCAACAGTTGCCACAAGTCCCTGATATTTCCATAATTACTTCCTAGCTTTTAAAGGTCTTGTGACATAGCATCCTAGAATTGAAAGATTTTGAAATTCAAGTAGCAAGACCAGATATCCTGAAATCCACGAGACCAGCTGTCATAGAAGGTCATACATAAATGCATAGAGACTAAGGACAAACACCCAGGGATCCTGTGTGTTTCTCTGTGACCTTGTGCTGTCTTAACAGATATCTTATTTCATCCCTGTAACATCCAGGTGCTTTGGGAATTGCTATCTCTACTTGTTTTATAGATAAGATATGGCCTCAAGGAGTTGCATGACAAGCCAACAAAAGTATCAAGATTTATTAAAGATTAATTTTCGCCTGCTATCCAGTCATTTGTCAAAATTTCAGGAGGCATCTGGATGAGCTCTGAGACACGTCTCTGCAGAATGACTCTTGTCTTCTTAGTTTATCTGTATGTTATCTGCTAAGAGTCACCTGGAAATGCCCATGAGCTCAATCTGAAAAGTCAGGAACCCAGTGTGGGTTGTGTTGCATTATGACTTCCAGCAAGCTGCATGGAGGAATCCCTTCTGGGCCGATCTGTGCATGACAGCTCCTACTGAGTGGGCTAAGTTATCTTGCTTAGGGCTCTGTGATCCTCACCTGGAAGCTACCGTTTTAAAACGAACTCATGAAACAGGGCTTTCACTTTTGTTTCTTCACTTTTTTTTCTAATTTTATTTATTTATTATTATTTATTTATTTATTTATTTATTTATATTATGGCCGGCTCAGCCTGCCCTGGGGGTGGGGCTGGCGCAGCATGTGGTGCAGGGGATCGAACTGCAGTCCCTGCGGTTGCCTAAGCTTGCCTATGCAGGCGCTTTAGACCGCTGAGCTGGCCTTGTTTCTTCACTTTTTCGCCATATTATTTTTCCCACAAAACCTCTAAACTGTTTATATTTTCCTGGTCTTTTGAGCATCCTTTCTATTCTCAAGAAAGACTTGAAGACATAGATCATGTGCTTCTCTTCAGATTGCCATTCATTCATTCATTCATTCATTCAATAAACATTTACTGATCACTTTGGTCATGGGCACCAGTTTCAAGAGCTGGAGAAAAGTGCTGAAAAGAAAAAATAGAAAAAGTTTCTGTCTGTCAGTTGGTTTTCAGTGGAGAGGGCACTCAAGAAATAATTTGATAATTTGCTAAAATGTTATTAAAGTCTTTTTATTTGTGGATTGAACAAATTAAGTTATGTCATAGCAGGCATGGGGCATGGAAAGGTTGAAAATGAAGCTGGGAGGGGTGGGGAGTGCAGAGAAAGTCTGGTTGGATACTCAGGGAGCAGGAGAGCTTCAGACCCAGGGGGCACTGAGTGGGGGGCCCAGCAAAGCTGGTAGAGAGCACAGGAGGAGTTGAGTGGGTACTGGACGGTACAACCAGCCAGCAGGAGGAATGGCAGGACTGTGCTCAGCGTGTTGAAGATGGAGCAAAGCCCTGGGACGTGTGGATGAGTTCAAGCAAGAGTCAGGACACACAGACTTTTGCAGACCATTTTGAGGACAGTAAGTGAGTAACAGCAGGGGTCATGGGAGGGGTTAGAACACAAAGGTGAATTTAAAATTGTTACCTCAAATGTTGTTTTGACTGCTTTGTGAGACTAAGTTAGAAGAGGCTTCATTAAAAGAATCAAAGAGAACAATCAGGAGCTCTTGAGAAAAACTCATGCCTTAGATGATGATGGCTGAGATACTGAGAGGTCATCAAATTTTGATCATATTTTAATAAGAGCAATGAGAGGATGTAATCAAAGCAATCAGGGTACTTACAACGTTTTTCTCTTAAAAGCTAGAAAGATGGCATTTTCTTTTTCTAGAGAAAAGCTGACAGCATGACACTAGGATTTTGTTTTTATTTTTTATATCCTATGTTTGAGATGTCTACCCATAAATGGAGAAGGCAACTGGATTATAATTTCAGGAGGTTCTAGAAGGGGAAGGATTATTTGAGTCATGCAGGTTCAGAACATAGAGAGGAGGGAGAGGCTTATGCAATTAAAGCTTTCTGTTAAAACTGGCAAGTAAGGAGCATCTGTTTGCAGCCCCAGAAAGGAAAGGGTAGTGCGAAAGACTGTTCTGTCTCGGAAGCCAGATGAGGATTGAATTTAAAGGTAGAGTGATTCATTGGATTGGCCTTTTCTTCTTTTTAGACAAATGAGGTGTTAAATGTTTGGGTCAATATTAATATCAAGATTATGTACTTTATGACATTTTTAAAAATCACCTGCTTGGAAGAATTGAGGTGGTATAATTTATTCTCTGTTCACGGAGTTCCTATTTGTATTTAATTCTCTTACACATCATAGTTGTGCTTGGGAAGATTTGTTCTTAATACAATTCTTAATTTTCATGAAGAATGGTATGAAACAACCTGGGGGCCCTGAAGACTGACACTCCCAGAAAGGCATGGTGCTCCAGCACGAGGGACACAGACTCTGGGGACACAGGCTCTAGAAACAGCTGCTGTGACCCAGCCCAGCACTGGCACATGTTCTGAGTACAACTGTGTTTGTGTTGCCTCACTTCCATGCTCCTTAAACCAGCAATGTGGATACTTGCTTCCCAGGAGTGCTGTGGAGATTACACTGAAAATCAAGATACAGTGGTGAACATATTGTAAGCAGTCTAAGTCCTTCAAGATCTAATAATGACCTCTACATCATTAAATATCTTTCAAAATCTTGACTTGCTTTGAACAATTGCACAGTGCATGTATTAGCATTTCACAGATTATTTTTACTAGCTGTTTAGTGACATATACATTTTTTTTTCTGTAGTAGATGGACTTTGAGTTTAAAATTTTAAGGTAATTATTTACTTTCCCCCGTTTCAACTCTGGGAGAAATGAGGAGAGAACTCTTCTCAACCTCTTAGCAATTCTGGCAAGAGTACCAACCTGAGCAAAAGAACTTTTTCTTCCAGAGACTTTCTTTGACCCAGCTGGAAGATATGAGTAAGAAAAACCTCCCTGAAACAGCTGTTGCCTCCAAGCTGAGTAGAATTCTCTGGAGAGAATGTTTTTAAAACATACATAAAATGATTATGTGGCCATCTTAAGTACTTCACATGTATTTCTCTAAATCACTCTTTTGTGCACATCTGAGTCCGTAAGGGACCTGCATGCTTACCTCCCTCTTTCATCTCAATTTCATAAAATAATTGCAATATGAATTCGGATGATGGATCTATAATTTATTATAAAATGAAAGAAAATTCATCTTCAGGAGAAATGTGAACGGAGAAGAGATTCTAATTACTCCCTATTTGGTTTTAATGGTGCTTTCCTATTCCTAGAGTGAGTCAGTCCTATTGTCCCCAGGACACTCTATCACTCATTGGTGCCTCTGCCCCTTGCAGACCCAGAGCACCATCCAGCAGGGACGAGACCTGGACCCTCTAGGAGTTCATTAATGTGCAACCTCTGTCCGCCAGAGACAGAGCTCTGTTTAAACTTAAAAAGTTTCCTTAAATATTGGTCTCACTGCTTACAGTGTGCCTTTAACCAGAGAAATCAAAGCAATGAAACAAAAAAATCTGAAGCAGACTTCAGGCATTCAAGTGAGAAATATGTTCTCTTTGTGAGCTAGTTAAAACTGTAAATAAGTGAGGGAAGGAAGAAACTTTCATGGAAAAGAGGCTCAGTTGCTCGGCTGATATCAGCAGGTTAACTGGAGGTCTATACTATTTATCTGCTATGCACTAGACGTGTAGAAGAGACTGCTTCAGTAGGAATACAGAGCTTTTTATTTAATTAATCAATATTATTTAAATTCATTATAGTTAATGCACAACAATTAAAATATGTATTGAGCATTAACTCATAGGAAATATTTCATTGGGGAGCAATGGAGCAGTTAGTCTTTCTTCTATTCTCCAAATGAGGCTTGCATATTCCCTTAAATACTAACTAAAATGCAAATGCAAGCTTTGCATTCATGCTACACAGATGAATATTGGTTTAAAAATGGCTCGTGCATTTTTGCCATGTGTAGAATTCTGCATTAGGCACTGTGATTATAATAATGAATAAAAATATTTTTTTAACTGAAAAAGTCCAGTTTCTAGATGGCTTGAGTAAAGTTTCAACAAACCAAGAAAAAGATACAGACAAATTAATTGCAAGAGAGAATTCATGAATAAATCAAGATGCATGGAAGAAAAAGCAGTTATTATTGATTGTTGACCATGGAAGGCTCTTGTTGGATTGCAAAAAATATTCTTAAACAGGCTGCAAATTAGACATTTCTGATTAATGGAACAGCCAAAGCAAATGTGCAGTTGTGAAAATTACTAACTTTTTCAGGGAGTGCAGAAGAGATGTGGACGGCCCCAGCATAAAGGTTACAGAAAGATGAAATAGAAGGAGGCTGGAGCCATAACCCAGCATGGTCTGAGTGCCATCCGAAGAGTCTGGACTTAGTCCTATATAAATCTGGAAAGCAGCTCAGGGTAGTTATTTGTTTAGTTAAGAAGAGAATTTTAAGGCTCTATATGAACTCATCGTCGGAAAAAAAAAATGTAATCATCTGCCATGTTAGCTTTAAATAATGAAGTGCAAATAATTTTTTGGATATAAGTTTGGTCTGAGATTTTCCTTCCTCTTAAAACTTCACATCGAATTTAATATTCTTTCCTGACATTTACAATTACTTGTGTTCCCCAAAGGGATCAGAATACCTCTGGCACAGCTCTTCGTGGGATGTGGAGGTGCTTTTGGCACCTGCCTCTGTAAGCATTAGACTCATTCCACAGCCTCTCTGATTCCCTGTTTGGCTTACTGTTTTGTATCTCACCACAAAGATATCCTACTGTCCCTTCTCAGCTCTCCCTCCCATCCATGCTCTTCTAGCTCATACAAGCTTACTAGCCAGCAGTCACCACACCAGCCCTGGGATCTTCATACTCCAACTATACCTGGAATCAGCCCTTGAACAACATCAGTGCAGCCGAGGTAACACTAACCTCTCTTCCCGTAATCCCCATTATTGCCAGCCTCAGAATAAGAACCCACACCAACACCACAGGCCTTGTTACCTAAGAGCTCAGGGGTCTTGGCTGCTGGCTAGCCTGCCTCATTTGCAATTCTTGCCTAGACACTATCACTAAGTCTTATCCAGCATCCTTACCATGGCTGGAGCCAGGATCATTCTTTGGCCCAATGTACCCAATGCCTAGCATTTCCTGACAAAACTTAGCACTCTCCTGCCCTGTAATTTGCCATTTGTATGAAAAAACAAAACAACAACAACAACAACAAAAAACACTGTACCTCATGTACAAATCCCATACATATTAATCAGTACAATTGCAGAATCTCCTACAATATAGAAAATGGAGGCTCTTTCGCAGAAAACAGGCAGACCATGAAATGTTGCAGTGTGTGAAGTTAACGTAAACCAAGTCTGCTTAGTGTGTATGTAGGTTGGAAGAAATCAGAAATTTAATGCTTTCCTTGACTCAGGGGAACCAGTAAGTATCTGCATTGTTACATCCTGAAGCAGCCTCTGTGTTGAGGTGGCAGCACTCACCTACGCCCTGTCACCGCCTTGCTTCCAAACCAGAGTTTAGATTGTACTTAATCACTGGAACATACCGACATACAAACAGGAAGAAAAGGAAAACAGGTCAATTGATTTGGATTGATCTGCTGGCTAATCCCACAGCAACACAGAGGTCTCTTGCACTTTCCAGGGATCCAATGAACGCAGACAAAAATAGAAGAAGCAAGGTCCATAAAGGCAATCTTCTTGCAGGAAAAAAAAAAATTGAAGAAAAACTGGCAAAGCTTTTCATCTTCCTTTTATGTGATAGCCTGTGATAGTTACTAACTGCTGATTTTAGAATTTTAATAACACATCGGCATATGCTAGACTGATCACATGTTATAATTCCCAGATCTGGAGGTGCTGAGGTGGCTCCCTAAGAGTGGCAGTATCCTGGGACGTGTGTGTGTAATAAGCTCCTCAGATAGTGTCAGCGATAAGGATGTGAAGAAGCACTGACATGGCATGCAAGAAAGCTACAATATTACTCTCTACTGTAGACCTCAGGGGGTAGCCGCCTACCTTAGGACTGTTGCAGCAAAATGCTATGAAGAGATGGGTGATAAACAGCAGAAATGTATTTCTAATGGTTTGGCATATTGAAAAGCCCAAAATGGAGGTGCTGGTGGACTTGGAGTCTGAGAGGCCCGCTTCCTGGCTCATTAACAGCGCTCTCCATGACAGAAGGGAGCACTCTAAGGCCTTTTGTATGAGGACGCTTATCCCATGCAAAGAGGCTGAGCCAAGTCACTCAACTACCAAAACCCCAACCTCCTAAGGCCATCATGTTGAGGATTAAGAGTTTAACATAAACTGGGGAGAAACATAAAAATGAGTACACAGCACTTTCTTTTCAGATTTTTCTTTTAGAACCAGGATATGCTTTATAGATATGTCAGCTTAAAGAATTATTTTTAAGGCATAATTTCTACTTCTCAGGACAAAAGAAAATCATGAGGTAATTCAAGTGACATTAGGACAGTGAGAGAAATTAGCGAGAGACATACAAAAATCTGATCATGGAATAGATGAGTTGTACTAGGGCTCCATGGAGGAAGAGAATCAGTAGAAAATGTATGCCCAGCTGTGGAAAGGTACTTATGAGCTAGCTCGCAGGTCTAGAGGCAGGAGAATCACAGCTGCTGCCTGCTTGCTGGAGAGCCAAGGGTCGAGGAGCAGGCCAGCCCAAGGAGATAGAAGCTGTAGAGCAAGAGGGACCCACAGGGCAGCACCAGCGACGGTGGAAGCCTGGAAGCTCCTTGTAGAGTAGCCAGGAGGCGGTGTTATGAGGCTGAAGGAACTGGAGACCAACGTCCAAGGCAACAATGAAGCGTGGAGCTCTCGCTAAATGACCTCTCTTCTTGTTTCCCCTCTTTTTTTGTGCCTCCCATATCTTGGATCTTTGCTTTCAGTTTGCTGGTCGGTGTGTCAATCACCCACAGACATACCCAGACCTGGGTTCTACTCATTTGCTAGACATTTCTTACTCTGTTCGAGGTGACAAATCATGATTAGAAGTCACATGAGTTTTGCAAACATTTCTAGACACCACAGAAAAAATGAGCTCTGCTCAGGACAGTTGATAAGCCAGAAAGTATACATTTAACAGTTACCATAACAGTTTAAATTTGCATAAGTAAACAGAAAATCTAGGATATCTTGTACTACGTATCCCAGTATTGTGGCAAAATACAATAATATAAAAAATGAAATGTGTCATAAAATTTTAAGAGGATCCTATTTATGTATTTTTAAATTTATTTTAAAGAGGAAAAAAAGACAAAATCAAAATAAAATAAAAACAATAAAAATTATATAGAATTTCAAGACAAGATGGAAATTAAGAATGGTTGCTGTATTACATATTGTTATCTTCAAAGCAGTTGCTCAGATTACCAGATATAGGTATATAAGACTGATCAAACAATTAAACATTAATTGTTCCTTTCAATAAACCAGCAGAAATTAGAGGTAGGATTCATTTTCCCATTTGATGTGAGCAATTCTGGGCACCATAAAAGATATAGACAGACAGCTGCTAGGGTGAAAGGAAGAAGAGCCTAGTGAACGCTTATCCCCAGGCTGCTTAAATTGCCCTGAACACCAGTTGTACAATTCTGCTCAAGAACTTGCATAGGTAAGAGTCTAAGGCCTGTAATGTACCGCAA